>VOPJ01008813.1:51599-71980 GCA_014673585.1 Semibalanus balanoides | reverse complement strand
GCCTTGACTTTCGTAAACAAACTCACCGGACGTCAGCATGGCGACGATAAGATCGCCGGTGACTTTGAGAAGATCAAACAGAAAACCTTCGGCCGATATTGGTATTTTTTCGCGGGATTCTTCTGAGGAAGCTTCGTCGAAGGAAGAGAGCCCGTCGCAGGGCAGTGGTGTTGATAGTGTGAATACCACCTCTGTGGATGTTGCTGAGGTTCCTGTGAGCAGTGGACCCAGCTCCGGGGGTAAGATACTCAGTCCACCGAAGGAAACAACATCGGGTGGGACCAGGGTTCACCAACTCGGAGGTGGGGCCTACAAGCCTTGGGGTTCACGCTCTCGCTCCTCCAGTGACGCGGGCAGTGACACTTCATTCTGTTTAGGTGGTCCCGGAAGGGCAGTGTGTGGGGAGCCGGTGAGGAGCTCGGATTGTGGTGTCTCTTGTGATAAGTGTGAAAAGTGGTTCCACGCCAGTTGCCAGGGTATCCCCAAACCTGCCTATGATGCACTCGCTAAGTTCAAGGTACTGGCATGCTGTGCCGTCCATGCAAGGAAGGGCTGAAGGGTCAGGATCCTGTGAGCTTGGCCACACTTGAATCTAAGGTAGACCAGCTTGCAAATGCAGTCAATAACCACTTGGAGAAGGTAGGTCAGTCGCTTAGAGAGCAGGAGCAGTCGGTAGAGAACCAGACGAAGCTCATAGAGAGATCTATCCGTGACAACCTGAACCAGAAGGCGACCTATGCAGACATGGTCAAGGGGGCATGTTCCGATGTTTTGACGAAAGTGTCAGCCAAGGTCTCCTCCATCCCTCAGATCACTGCAAACCAAACAGCATCCAAGGATATGCAAAGCATGGCCCAGATCTTTGATGACTTCCTGGATAAAGATAAACGTAAAAACAACATAGTGGTGCACAACCTCCCAGAGTCAGAAGGCAGTACCCACAAAGAGAAGATAGAGAAGGACATTCAACTATTCCAGGAGATGGTGAAGGACACTTTCCGACTGAACGTAGCAGTGGCTAGGGGTTTCAGAGTAGGGAAGGTCCAGAACAGAGACAGGCTGCTCATCATCACACTTGACACTCCTGGGGTGAAGCATGATCTCTTGCGCCTTGCACCACAACTGAAAGGATTAGATAAGTGGGGCAATATATACTTGACGCCAGACCTCACAAGAACTGAACGGAATCAGCGCGTATAAGTTGGGGGAGCTGGATTCTCGCAGAGCTGCTGGAGAGCCCTAACCTCACAATCGTAAAGAGGTAAAATGTTCTGGACACCCACTTGGCAGGTGCGAAAGTCAGGGGACTGGTGTTGCTGCCACAAATACAAGTCACATCACTACTCGAGGTAGTGACAGGGGTCGGAAACCAGATGTGGCACCAGATAACCCGGTGCTACTCCCCGACTGGCTCCAGCACCAAGCCGTACCAGAAGGGGAGTTTCACATCCAATAAATGACTACCCTTCAAGGAACACAGTCATGGGGATAAGCACTTCACATGTATGTATTAAATGTGGACCAGCTGGTGAACAAGCGAGATGAGCTTTACATGGTCATTTCAGATAATTTGCCTGATGTTATGTTTCTAACTGAATGCGTTCCAAAGGCTCAGAGGTTGCCAATAGCCCCTGCTTTGCTAATGGTGCCTGGCTATAATCTTTTTACAAACTTCAACATGGATGATCATAATCTTGGAGCCTCAGGCATTAGGGGCATATGTGTGTATGTGAGTACCAGCCTTCAAGCCAGTGAAATGTCTTTTGTGGAGTCTCGAACCATAGAGCAACTTTGGATTAGGATTACACTAAGGGGAACAGATAATTGGTGGCTGGCCGTCTGTATCGTAGCCCTTTTCTGTGCGGCCCGCGTCAGAGTGTGGTGAGTGGTACACGCTGTTTCCACACAGTGCTGGCAGGTGAACCCTTCCCACTTACTAATTGGTTGGGGAATTTCAACATTCTCAAATTGAGTTGGGCAACTCATTTCTGCCCAGCGCATGAGTCACACGTGGGCCCACAACTTCCTCAACATGGTGCATGACTGTTTATTGTATCAGCATGTAACCCAGCCAACAAGATATAGAGAGGGTGACACTCCTAGTACCCTAGATCTAGTACTGACAAACGAGGAGGGTATGTTGTCATCACTCGAATATCACCCGGGGATAGGAAAGATGACCATGTTCTGTGTTGAGATTTAAAACTTGATGCTTACACTTCACACATACCCTGTGTAACCAAAAGGCTTAATTTCCACAAAGCCAAACTTTCACTAAACTGTATGCTGTGACATGATAAGTGCTGTGTATTGGCGATGCTTGACAAGGCTCAACACTGAAGACTGCTACCAGTTCCCAGGAACACTGTCAGATTCGGTTAGGGAATCGTACCCACAAGCCAAAGTTCCAGTTCCAGGAAGAATATTACATGACAGTTCCCGCCCTTAGTTGCAAGAAACTAAGCTGCAGTTTGTGGCACAGGTTGTTCGCTCACACGACCACTCGATTTGGCCAGGTATAAAACCAGTAGAAAAAACTCAGAGGGCCTCACAAGAAACTCCGCCGGACTTTGAGACTCAATGGTTACTGACCTGAAAAACTTTTAACCCCAAGCGTTTTTGGCGGTACACAACACCAGACTGAGGACGAGGGTCAGGAATTGGAAGATCTTCACGTAGCAAACACAGGAGTCCTTCGAGAGTGTGATGATGCTAAGGCTTAACCATACTGAACATGTAACTTTTGAAAGCGTTTTCACCCGTGAAACATCTGCTGACATCCCCATCCTCACACTAGAAAGATCAGCTCCTGAACTATCCGACCTTGACATATTACCATCAGAAGTTGAACTCAAGTTACATGCACTAAATCCATCCACTGCTCCTGGTCCAGATGACATTCACCCTCGGGTGTTGCGAGAGGCACGCCAAGCGCTCTGCATTCCACTGACGCTCATGTTTAGGAAGTCCCTGGACACTGGCACAGTACCACGCGACTGGACTCTGGGAAGGATAGTGCCGATTTACAAGAAGGGAAATAAACAGGATCCGGGAAACTATCGCCCAGTGAGTCTTACATCCGTGCTTTGCAAGGTGTGTGAGTCCCTGATTCGTGACAAAATCCTACAGCATCTTACCAGCAACAACCTCTTGTCAACTGTCAACCATGGATTTAGACCAAAACGCTCTTGCAGCACTAGGTTGGTGGACATTCTGGATGTATTGGAGTAGGCTCTGGCAGGGCATAGATCCTCTTGATGTATTATACTTGAGATTTCCAGAAAGCTTTGATTCCGTTCCACATCAACGCTGCTCTAACAAGTTGAGGAGCTACAGAGTGTGTGGCAAGCTCCACTCATGGATCGAAGCATTCCTGAACAGCGAGACGTCAACAAGGTTAGTTCCTGAATGGATGTTCCTCTGGATTGGACTGATGTTGCTAGGTGGGGTACCTCAGGGGCTTCAGTTCTCGTCCACTTTTGTTTCTTGTTTTATGTTTATGATTGCCTGATGTCGTCCATTGTCCATTGAGAATGTTTGCCGATGACACCAAGTTGTACTCCCGAGTCGTCACAGTCCAAGATGCATCCGGACTGCAAGCTGACTTGGAGGCCCTGACCTCGTGGTCCGACACTTGGCTGATGCCTTTCAACGAGGCCAAGTGCAAGGTCTTGCACGTGGGGCATGCCAGCATCAACTTCCAGTACACTATGAGGGGTGTTCAGCTGAGAAGTACTCAAGTGGAAAAGGACCTGGGTGTCTACATCGACTCAGAGCTGAAGTTCAGGCAACAAGCAGCGTCAGTTGTAAGCTAAAGCCACCCAGATTACTGGCGGTCATACGACGCTCCTTCGCCTCCTTGATAGATGAACACACTCTTCCACTCCTCCTACAAGTCGTTAGTCGCGACCACACCTGGAGTATGGAAATCTCGTTTGGGGCCCGTACAACAGGGCTGATCAAAAGCTTGGTCCGAGAGGTGCAGAGAAGGGCGATCGGGCTTGGTGACCAAGATCCGTCACCTTGTCCTACGGAGATAGGCTGAGAGCCTTGCGGTTGCCATCCCTGTTAGCTACAGACGCAAACGGGGAGATATGATTTACTCATACAGCTGTTTCAACAATGGAAGTTGATGCAACCCAAGTGACTTCTTCAGTCTTGCAACCGGGAAGTACGACTCGAAGGCCACCATTAAGGTTCTGAAGCCCGCAGCAACAATGCAGGGCCAGGAGGTCAGCCCTTTGCCCGTTCGGTGTGATTAATGGACTGGAACGACCTTCCAGCCTAAGGTGGTCTGCTCGCCAAACAGTAAAACCTTCAAAACCAAACTGGATTGCCAACGGCTTCTCTCTGGTATTCATATGTCCAGACACGGGTGAATATCGGAACGGATATCTTGGTAGCTCGATGAGACGGGTACTACCTCAGGCCTACGGGCGCTTTCACAGACCCGATGACCGTAAGGTAAGGTAAGGTAAGGAATGGACATACAATATACCTAAAGGAAAAGGGATAAATATCTCTTGGACCGATGAAAGGAGATGAAATGGGTAGTCACCTGCAAGCGAAACGAAAACAGTAAGCATTGAATTAAGGTTTGCGGCACATTATTATAGAGACACTGCCACCTTAACATTATATTTGAGTTGAGATAGCCATTTTGAGTGCTTGGCATTGAAATCATGTATGGTATAAGTTAAAATAACCACTGAGGTGGAATCACAAATAAATTTGAGCTTCATCTTGACATCTGTAAAAAAATAAGTCCATAGTGTATTGGTACATAGACCCGGAGCCGATGTCGTCATCTATATTTACTAAATGCTGATGATAGTCGAATTGCTTTACATTTGGCCGTACATTAGTCATACATTTGGCAGCGCGAAGGTTTTCTCTATTTCCTGAAATTTCGTAATATGACGTCATCAGCCCAAACATTAAAACTTAACTTTTTATGAAATTGAGCAATGCCTGTGAGAAGCAAATGTCATAATCATGTTCGGCAGCAATTATTTCACATTTGACACCACAAGTGGCGTACGTTTGAGAACTTTTGGGAAGGTGGCAGTGTCCCTTTAGCATAAAATGTTTGACTTAACTGTGTTACCTACTTACATTGCCAATAGAAAAAATTCACTCACTAAGAGGCCAGGTGCGTATCCGGGGAGGCCGCTTGGTCGCCCCTCCCGCCCCCCCCGCCTGAGCCGGGTATTTCCTATGGCGCGCCCGTAGGGCGCAACTTTTTGTATAGCACCCCCCCTGACCGAAATCCTGGATCCGCGCCTGCTAGAGGGTTGTGAGATATTCGCTGCGGATTGTGCACATACTGCGGTAGGGGTAGAGGTAGAGGTAGGGGTAGAGGTAGAGGTATGGGTAGATGTATGGGTAGAGGTAGGATTATGGGTAGAGGTATGAGTGGGGGTAGAGGGAGGGTAGAGGGAGGGGTAGAGGTAGAGGTAGATGGTAGAGGTATGTGGGGTAGAGGGAGGGTTAGAGGGAGGGGTAAGGTAGAGGTAGAGGTAGACGGTAGAGGTAGAGGTAAGAGGTAGAGGTAGAGTAGAGGTAGAGGTAGAGGGTAGAGGTAGAGGTAGAGGAGAGGTAGAGTAGAGGAGGAGGTAGAAGGTAGAGGTAGAGGTAGAGGTAGAGGTAGAGGGTAGAGGTAGAGGTAAATGTAGGGGTAGAGGTAGAGATATAGGTAGAGGTAGAGAAAGAAGTTGGGGGAAAAGGTAGAGGTAGAGGTAGATGTAGAGGTAGAGATAGGGGTAGACGTAGGGTAGAGGTAGAGGTAGAGGTAAATGTAGGGGTAGAGGTAGGGTAGATATAGAGTAGAGGTAGAATATGGGATTGCGCTTCGCGCAATGCGGGTCATCTAGTGAGAGTAATAAACGTTTGCACATGGTGCCCCACCCCAAGTTGTTTACCTGGATCCGCCTATGCGCAATATATTTCAATTAGCAAAATACAGCAACAAAGCCCACATGTGACGTTCCTTATCATATCGTCCAAAATAATCACGAACAGTACATATTTGCTATGAAAATCACCCCATTTTTCATTCCTGAGCACGCCTATGATTTTTCATTTTGGTACTTGTCCCTTTCATATATTAAAGACCATTGCATTCGAAGCTCTAAAATGTTTTGGGCACGAAAATTGATCGAATCACATGGCCGCAATGACCTTTCAAAAAACACAAAAAATATCGTATTTTTGACCTTGGCCCCTCATTTTTGACCAAAAACAAAATTTCGGGGTCCAAAAAAATATTGTCACAAAAAATATAATGGTATTCGTCCCATCGAAATCGGCCACAAGGTTCTCGAGATCTCTGGGGGAGCAGAATCTGCCCCCCGCTTGTTAACGTATTTCTGGCCGCCCGCAGAGAATAGGGTGGCTGATCATATCCACGTAAATATCACGAATATATGAATGGTGTGATGCGAGAGGTACTGTAGAGTCAGTCGGCTCTCCTCCGTAGATCAGCGGGGTAACTTACGTAAGGGGTAAGGTCAGAGAGGTCCTACGAGCCACTTGACGCCACTGAATATGTGAATCGAAATGTAACCAAGAAATTAAATGAGATGCAGAAACGTAAATTAGACGAACCACTAACAGTAACAGAATTAAGTACCGCACTGGCTTCAATGAAAAAAGGAAAATTGCCAGGCTCAAATGGCTTTTCTGCCGACTTTTTTCAAACATTTATTGAACTACATAGGGATTTTTATATTCAGAACAGCTGAAGAAAGCATAAAAACTGGTTCACTCCCACTTAGCCATCGCGAAAGCATTGTCACCCTCATACTAAAGGCCGGGAAACCTCCGAGTTCATTGAAAGACTGGAGACCGATATCTCTCCTAAATGTCGATTTTAAAATAATATCGTCCGCAATAACTAATCGATTAAAAAATGTTATACATAATATAATATCACCTTCACAAACAGCATATATCAAAGGTCGTTTCATAGGTGAAAATAGCAGACTGGTTTATGATATGATTGAGAAGGTAAACGCACAAACCCAATCAGGATTATTACCAGCAGCAGACTTTGAAACCGCGTTTGAATCAGTGTCGTGGACCTTTCTATCTAAAGCTCTGGACTGTTATAACTTTGGGTCGTATTAAAGTATATAGTAAACCTGTTATACTTAAACAATAACAATTTTTTCGAGAATACTCATAGATGGATTCCTTGGAAGCCATTTTTTTATGAAACGCGGTATAAGGCAGGGCGACCCAGCATCCGAGTATCTTTTCAATTTAGTAGTCGAGCCGCTTGCTAATCAAATCATACAGTCAACTGTTATACGTGGTATTGTTGTGTCCCAAGAGAAAGAAATTCGACTTTCTCAATATGCAGACGACTTAATTATTTTTCTAGATTACCAATCTGAATCCATTAACTTGATGAAATTGATGAAATTAAATTGATGAAATACAAGCTTTCACATCGATATCTGGCCTAAAAATAAAAATTGAGAAAAACAATCATACAGTCAACTGTTATCGTGGTATTGTTGTGTCCCCAAAGAAAGACCGACTTTCTCAAAATATGCAGACGACTTAATTATTTTTTCTAGATTACCAAATCTGAAATACCATAACCTGACTAGTAAGGCATGCATGGATGGCATGAAGCAGACGGAGCGAGTTTATTTTCATTTGTGTCCGGCATACTGATAAGCATTGTTGTTTGATGCAATAGTAAAGCAATACTTAGAAATTGCATGAAATTTTTAAAAAAAATAATTGATGAAATACAAGCTTTCACATCGATATCTGGCCTAAAAATAAACATTGAGAAAACCAATCATACAGTCAACTGTTATACGTGGTATTGTTGTGTCCCAAGAGAAAGAAATCCGACTTTCTCAATATGCAGACGACTTAATTATTTTTCTAGATTACCAATCTGAATCCATTAACTTGACTAGTAAGGCATGCATGGATGGCATGAAGCAGACGGAGCGAGTTATTTCATTTGTGTCCGGCAACTGATAAGCATTGTTGTTTGATGCACATAGTAAAGGCAATACTTACCCTGCACCTTTCTGTGGCACTTAGTTATTTTTATTTCTGATTCTTCACCTGCGGAGGGTGAATTCGATGGAAGTCAAAGCACGTGCTTATCCCTGCAACTGATATTCATTTTTTTAATCTTATGGATGGTGAGAGTTTCTGCAGTTGTGTTAAATATTCCACGTAGCCTAAACATGTGTTATTTTAAGACCAAGTTATCAGTGTATACTTTTTAATAATCAGTGCAGTGAAACGGTAGTTATCCTGAAACCCACGCAAGCAAGCGAGCAAGCAAGCACGATGAAGTCTGATTTGGGCCCATCTGTAAGACTACGTTAGTGAGGCCGCTTCGCGGCCTCACTCCACTCCGTTGAAATGAAATGATTAAATTAAATTGATGAAATACAAGCTTTCACATCGATATCTGGCCTAAAAATAAACATTGAGAAAACCAAATGCTTACCAATAGAACAGTGACAATCCGCCGCGTAACTCACACGGAATATAGTATGTTAATTAAAAGAAAATATTAGGCATAACCTTCAACATAAACAACAAAGAGATTACCACGGTTAACATATCAAATAAACTACCAAGTATCGAAAAAGAAATACTTAAATGGAAACGAAGGCATCTCACCTTAATAGGTCAATTAACAGTAATCAAAGCTTTATTGTTATCAAAGCAAGTGCATACTTTTACGACACTACCAAACCCACCCTTGAATGTAATTGCAAAAATCTAAACTATTTTGTTTAAGTTCCTACGGAACGAGAAAAACGATCGCATAAAAAGAACTAAACTGATACAACGCCAAGATATTGATGGTTTACGCATTATATATTTACGCGGGTTCATCAAAAGCATGCAAATATCATGGATAGAAAGAATATACAGATCAGACCATGATTGGTTGACTATAGCTCAGCAAAATATTCCTTTCATTGAAGAACTCAGAACATACGGTCCGAGTAAGCTTAAATCCATAAGACAAAATATACATAACCCTTTCTGGAGGGACGCTTTAGAAGGATGGACAGAATTATGTGAGCTATATAAACCTAACAGTGATCAAATAATAACAGAAAAACTTTGGTTCACTGATGTATCAAAGTTCAAAAATTGTAGTATAAAAAGCTGGGATATGAATGGAATACGATATATCGCTGACCAAATCAACAATACAACAGGTAATTTGTATTAAAAGAATGAAATATAAAATATATATAATGTAAGAATGACATTTCTTTGCTATGCATCACTCATAAGAAGCTTGCCTAATATAGTAAAAACGTCAAATAATAAGTCAAAGATCTTATATCCGCTCATGTCGTATTATATCAGTTTAATGAATGGGAGCACCAAGTTGTCACGGTTAGCTTATAGAGAATGTAAATTGTCACTAAAACCGTAACATAGAAAAGCACAAGCTAAGTTTGAACAGAAATGGATTCGCGATATTGACTACTTTCATTTGGGCAGCACGCATGACATATGTTTAGTGACAAAAACACATACATACAAACATTTCATTTTCGTTTCATTTCCAGAATAATTCCAACAACAAAATACTTGCACACAATGGGGTGGGGGACAGGTAGTGGGTTTTCACGCTTAACAAATTATCCGTATTTTTCTCGTTTTTTCAATATACTTCTTACACATATCTTAGACCGCCTTCCGTCAAAAAACTTTGTCCTAACATGCGAATTGTATTTTTTTACATTCTTGATGTATTTTCGTGACGACACGAAAAACAGCTCGGAAGCGAATAGATGCCGATTCCCCGAAGAAGCGCCATGGTTTGATGTCCACTGCCGCCATACTCTATTAGTCCTGCTAGGCGGATTAAAGTTTTGTACCGCCGCGCAGAAGATGTCGCATCAGCGCCATTTTCCGGTCATAATTTGGTGTGTTTTTCGTGAACGTTATAACAACAAGGACATGAACTTTAAATTGTTTTTTTTCATCGTTTCCCTGACTAATTTCTAATTTGTATTACCTTTTGTTTAAATTTACATGATGAAAAAATTTTTTTTTCATGTTTGTTTTTATGTACCCAAAACATTGGTACCTTACCAAATTGTCCCCCACCCCATTGGAAGATCTAAGAATACCAAATGCACTTTTTGCTCTTCTTCAATCGAAACACAATTCCATCTCTTCTGGGACTGTAACCATTTAAAGAGCTCTTTATAACAGAGATCAAGGAAAATATTATAAATATGTTCAATGTATATTACAACGTTACAAAGAACACTTGTTTTTCCCAAACTTAGAAGAGTGTACACAAGTAGAAATGCTCATAACGACATTAGGTAAGCTAACAATATACAAAACACAAAACAAAAACATGAAATTGTCGTTTCATCATTTCCTAAACACCTTAAGGCTAGAAGCCGAAAAACATCTACACTCAGCAAGATTAAATAACTGTATCGAACAGTTCAATGCGAAATGGGGGAAGCTTAAGTCCATAACAAAGTCAAATAATTATACAAATTAGTTAAACTCTGTATAATATTTATAGTGGGTAAGTTTGAGCGCACGCACTTTTACTCTCACACTCTCACACGCATGCACACTGACAGAATATATAAATGTATCAAGAACGCTAGTACATGAAACACACACACACACACACACACACACACACACACACACAATAAACACATGCAAGAGGTAGGACTGTCATTTGTATATATATATATATGTTTGTATAATCTGTGTTCGGCTCTGGTACGCGCGCGCCTTTAATACCTGTAGGTACTAGACCGACGGTATGCAGCGTTCGATAACGCAGAACCTGACGATACGATGTACGGTGAGTGTGTCCAACCAGAGCGTGTATGATGATGATTGCTTCGCTTGATGATTGCGTTGACCTAGGATAATGGCTGTTTGTGTTGTTGTTTTGATTGGTTTGTGATTTAAGATGGTTGTTAATAAACTTACCCTTAAAGGGAAAAGTTCACTTTGAAAAAAACGTCAAAAATCTCAGAAATGATTGAGAGAAGCTAGAAATGAATTATCATGTCACTAGAAAGCGATACAAATATATATGTACTCAGTCGGCCCTCCTCCGTAGGTCAGCGGGGTAACTTACGTGTTGGGTAAGATCAGAGAGGTCCTGTAGGCTCAGTCGGTCCTCCTCCGTAGGTCAGCGGGGTAATTTGCGTGAGGGGTAAGGTCAGAGAGGTCCTGTAGGCTCAGTCGGCCCCCTTCCCGTAGGTATCAGCGGGTGTAATTTGCGTTGTGAGAAGGTACAAGGTCACGAAGAGGGTCCCCCTGTTAAGGCTCCTCGGCCTACCGTTCCGTGTAGGTCAGCGCACCTGTAGAGTACCATACGGAGGCTCGGCTCTTTAAGGTCAAGAGAGGTCCATGTAGGCTTCAGTCAGCCCTCCTCCTGTAGGTCAGCGGAGGCGGTAACTTAGTGGGGTGGGGAAGGTGCAGAGAGGTGCCGTTGTGTGGTCAATCAGCCCTCCTCCGTAAGCGTCAGCGGAGGTAGGTAACTTACGTGAGGTGGTAGGTCAGAACAGGTCCTCGTAGGCTCAGTCAGCCCTCCTCGATAGGATCAGCGGAAAGGTACATTTGCTCCCGATTTAAACGTGGGGGTAGGTAGAGAGGTCCTGTATGGCTCCGTCGGCCCTCCTCCGTATGTCAGGCTCGGGGCAGGTAATCTTATGATAATAATAATATGAATAATAATAATTAATGGATTTTCACAAATATTCATGTAGTGGCTACAATTTCATAGGCTATTGGATTGGACTACATCCCAGCCGTTAGGCTTTTTACGCCGTTGGTTGCCTCTCTCTCCGACCATCTGGCTTCTTATGTTTCAAGCTATTAAATAAACGGGAGCGATACAACAAACAACCAAAATTAACAGTTCAAAACCATCAAATCGTTATCGCCAGCACTGCTCGGCCCGACGGATACACCCCACCTCCCACTCCCCAGGCTGACCTAGCGGCATATGTCCCATTCGGGCTCCCCAGGTCTTGTGCCACAGGTAGTCTCTCCTAGGTTATATGCTATTTTGTTTCTTCTAAGAATACTTCTTGTAAACTTACTCGTATTTTGCTATTATGTTTGAAGTGGTGTTTACTAAAATCGCTTTTGGAATATTTTATTCACAAATTGGCTGTACAGCCGCTATAACAAATAAAGCTACGCATCAGCCGTTCAGGCCCGCTCCGGTAAATGATGAATATTTACAATAATGAGTAGTGGATCCATTAGATAGACAGGATCCAGGCGCTCTTAGTAGATGAAACCCGCCTGAGCAGTTGTGACACGTGGGACAGGTATCAGGGGACAATGCAGAGACCACAAATGGTGTCCCTTTTCCTCTCTTGGATGCCCCACAGCAGCATCCTGTGTTAAGTGCCTTAGAGGCTAGGTTTGATATGAACAGGTTCAGGAGTTCAGAGTCAGTGAAGCCCCAGTTCTTGTCCTAGTGGTAGCAGGTATGTTGCCCACTACTTCCGATACCTTCTCCCGTTAATGGTTAGACTGCTGTGGTGGCAAGTCTGCATTGAATGTGCCAGTATAAACAGCTTTCCTAAGCTCCGCGGGGATGTCAAGTCACGGGGTGGGTAGGTAGCGCCATTCCATCTCTCTCGTTACTGGCTGCGACTAGGAAGAATGTATCGCTTGGAATTGCTAATCGCTCACGGTTAGTGCGGCGAAAGCGTGGACGGGTCTGTTGCGTTTGCGTAACGTGCCACATTCCGGTTTAGCTGCTTCACGCGTCTGGGTGATTATGTCAGTGATGTATATGGGAAAGTCATGTGGGCTATGCTTACGTGTTGGGTAAGATCAGAGAGGTCCTGTAGGCTCAGTCGGCTCTCCTCCGCCAGCTGAACGTCTGAGTCGGTGGTGTTCAGCAGAACTGACGCGTCCTCACAGGAGGTCTGACTACGAAGCTGAAAAACGGACACATTTCAGCTACTTGCAGGAAATCAGAAGCTCAGAAACTCAGAACTCAGAAGGCGGAGCTTTGGTGTGCGAGTTAAGTTTCGAGCACTATTTTATTGCGTTGAGAATCGTTCTAGCTTTATCAAGTTATGTACACTCACAAAATCGCAACACACACCACGGGTGTTAACTCCTACCACAGGGGTTAATTTGGAAATTTACTCATGCATGGGGTGTAATAGTTGAAGCTTCGATATCTACACGCATGGCAGGCAACTGCGTGGTGTGTCAGTGTCGACCACCATCGCATCGTGTGTTTAATACCCACAGTGCAGGCGTTCACTTACTCATGCCCGCTGTTTTGATGTCCAATAAACCTGCGTCGTGTGTTCGCTCACCACTAGCTGAGGTATTCATCAACACCATCAACATTAACCCGGCTGGTGTGTAGTTGCAGCAGTTGTGTCATGCGTCCGCTCATCGCCAGCTCAGGTATCATCTACACCTCCGCATTTACACCCCGCTGAAGTGTGGCTTTGCGAGCGGCCGCCTGCGTTTGAAAACAAATTGTTCGCATCGCTGATGCGCGTGCGCATGCTAGCGCTGCCTGGCCGCCGGTGGCAGGCGGCGCCGGCATCAGTTGTCCAGCGACCTTGGCTGGGCATTGTTGTGCGGGTGCGTGCGTTGATCCGTTGTCAGTGTTCAAGCTACTGTTGAGTTGCAAAAGGCTATCAATCGTGCGTCGTGATCGGAGTACCTAATTGTGAGCTGTGAGTCTGCGTGTGCGATTCGTGCGTTCTTTTGATCTTAGAAATGCAGTTAGCTGTGAATTTGTGATCGATAAATGCATTAGGTATGATAGCGTCAATCTATATGCTTCATGCCCTCCCGTCACAACCGAGTATTACGTATCCGGTCGGAGCTGCACCGATTGGAGAAACGAAGCTTCCATAAAATATGAATATACGTAGCTGACTGATCCTTAGTAATGATCATGCATGAGTGTGTTTGATGATTATGAATTGTGATGTTGGTGATACATTGATCTGTTTATAATAATGAACATTTTGGTATATAAAATGTTTTGCACGGAAATGTACCTTTTATTAGTTGCTCAGATTAGGAGGAATGGCCCGAGTGGTCATGAGTCAGGTCAGAGCATGCTCAGATTGGCGTGAGTCTTGCGAGTTGTGACACCTCGACACCTCACGCAGCGGCGGCCGTTACGCCTCATCCAGTGGTATAAACAAACTACCACATTACGCCCGGCTGAGGCTTCAATCGAAACCCCCGGCGCCCGCATGAGTATATCGACACCTCAACACCCCACTCAGCAGTGACGTTAAACCTCTCGCAGTGGTAAACAAACTTTCGCAATACGCCCGGCTAATGCGTCAATTAAAACCCTCTGCATGAGTTTTGCAACAGCTCGACACCCCACGCAGCGGTGACGTTAAACCTATCTCTCTGTGATAAACGAACTTCTGCAATACACCCGGCTGATGTGTCCTTCGAAACCCCCTGCATGAGTATTGCGACAACTCGACACCCCATGCAGCGGTTATCACGGTTGTTCCGTTAAACCTATACACCCCATGCAGCGGTGATCACTGATGTTCCGGTAAACATCTCTGAGTGCTAAAAAACACACCCCAGTCGACGTATTTTAGGTTGTGTGAGCATCACACGGGCTAGGGTTGTTGACACATGGTGCGGGTGTTCACTTTTGTGTGAGTGATGTAAGAATGAAAATAAACTTTGGAACTTCATATGATAGCACAGCTTTCTTAATAAAAAAATGCAAACGGTCTTTGGCGTCGTTGAAGGTGCAATAATTCCTGTTTGTTGAGTAAAAAAATGTTGTTGCTTGCAGAAATGGCAAAATAATACATTTTGACACCTATAAACAAGGCATGAACTCGCATGAACCCGCTCAAAACCCACCTTGGCGAACTCGATCTCAAAATCGATCATCTGTTTGGCCTGCTGGTCTGTGTTGATAGAAGGTTCCGCCAGAACGGCGAGAGTATCTTTCAGCAGGCGCCGGTAAGCCGCCAAATTCCGCCGTGCATGTGCGTCAGTTTGGTTCAGCAGGTAACCCTCTTCGATCAGCGGCGAACCCTTGAACAACTGCAGAGAGAAGAAAGAGAGAGAGAGAGGAGAGAGAGAGAGAGAGAGATAGAGAGAGAGAGAGAGAGAGAGAGAGAGAGAGAGAGAGCATATGCATCGTTTAGGTCTGTAGGTTTAGATGGCCCACTCGTGCAGAAAAGCAATCGCTTTCGATCAGATGTGATCAACGGAACATTTTAGGCTTGATCTGGAGCAGACATGTTTTATTGTTGGCAATCCACCCAAATTCGCCAGTTGTCTTCTTCTACGAACCTGGCTCGTCTACAAATCATCACGGATTCGTATACGAATCCAGCTGTGAGACATTATAAACTGAATATTGTCTATGCAAATAGATATCCTACAAGTGTGGCCCGCATGCTGCCGCAATGCGAAGATCACCGAGTTCGAAAGTGCGTTCTCCGTAGCCGGTTCCCAATAGCCCGTTTCCCTTGTCCGTCTCCCGTCCCCGTAGCCCGTAGTTCCTAGCCCGTATTTCATTCCACGTAGCCCGTGGCCTGTAGCACGCCAGCCCGTAACCATAGGCCTGTTATCCCGTAAAAGCCCTGTTTTCCTAGCCCAAGTATTTCTGAATTTCTCCCAATCCTCGGATAGGCTTTACTGTATTTGTAGAGTTCTTTAATTTAAAATTGCGTCCAATTTTGGTTTCCGTTTGATCATGAGGGCTCGTTTAGGCGGCCTAGCATGCCTTTTTTACTAAGCACGATATTTGCCAACGTCTAATCTCTCCAGACTTGTGAAAGCTTTGATGAAATATTTGATAACGCCGAAAGAAAAATGGTTCCGACAGCGTTATATTTACAACTTTAATTATAAAGTGAATATTTGTTAATACGAACACGTTTTGGGTGGACATAGTCAGAAAAGAAATTGCGCTTTACAAGCTGTATTAACTTGTATCGCTTATCGCCCTCCATGTTTGATTGGTACGACGGTGGTGTAATAGAATAAATATCGAAAATCGACCATTGCTAATGCTTGCAGGCGGATCTTTAGCATCTAAATGTTGCTTTAAAAACGTTTATTTTCTTTTGCAATTAGAGACGGTACCTTTGCCTTGAAAAGTTATTGTTGATTCTCCATCCGTGTAAGTCCCATAATTTCCCGAGCACTTAATTAGAATCGTGAAAATCGGGGGTAAAACCGTGGTTTTTCGCTGGTGCAGCCATTAATTTGCACGCCGCCCATGCTCTGCTCGCCGAAAACGAACCATTTGCATTCGCCAGCCCGTTCGATTCTCTACACGTCTTTGCGTTTGTCGCATGCCGATCCGACACTTGGTGCCGAGATTATGCGACCTGGGATGGCAGCCATGGTTCGCGAATTCTCGCATTTTCGCGCGCCTCTTACTTTTTTTACGTGTTTAAGTAATGGCCAGAAAAAGCCGTTCTCTCATCACGTGCCACGCGGCTCGCTATGCACCCTACGATCACAAGTTTCTTGCCTATTGCACGTCGTTTGAAAGTGTTATCTAGGTCGTTGAAATTTCACCCATCCTAATCGCAATGGGTTGAAGGGCGGCACATGCTGAGCAAAGGAAAAAAACGGCAATCGGCCACAGACAGACAGACAGACAGAAACACGCACCTTTGTCAAATAGTATAGTAGATGAATACAAGCGTTTTTTTTTTTTTTTTTTACTAAACTTCTTCTAAGGAATGGTATTCCCTTTAGTACCACCACATTTTCTGTGAGTGTGCAGCGTGGCAGCGGAGCTGCGGGAACCACTGCGAGAACCACTGCACTGCAGTACGGCAACAGAGCCTTGTGAAACAAGCACTGCGTGAGACTTCTCCAATCTCCATCCAGCAGACACTAATGCAACACACTATTGGCACTGTCGGCCGCAGACGGCTGATAAAGGGGCGGGGGGGTCTAAACGACCGATGGCAGCGTGACGGTTGGGAGGAGGCATCAGTGGTGTCTAGGGGAGAATCTAGTCGTTTTTTTGGGGGGAGAAATCAAGTGAGTAGCGTATTTCCAAAAAAGTTGTTGAGCGGGGGGAGAGTATTGGGGCCGTCAGCTGTCGCGAGGTGTTGTTGACCGGGAGGGGGGGGGCCGGTCCAGGTCGTGAGCACAATCACATTTTATTTAGTGTAGGTAAATTGGTTTGATCGGGGGGCATGACTCTGCTTCCCCAGGTTACATCCCTGTACTAAATGATATTTTATATTAAACTGCTTCCACTCAACATCACAGCTGTTGTAATCAAGCGAAATTCATCAATTCTTATTTCCAACAGACGACCGAAACGATCACACCTTTGACCTCATAGAGGTTGTGGTGTCAGATTATTCAGAAAACCAGCGACTGCATCAAATTACCACATTTAAATGGTAGCGCATAGATTGCTTCCAGCTTATTTTTCCTTCAAAACAAGAGATTTTTGCACTTAAGGGATGCAGCGTAATTCAGTCACACAGGTCGCACTGATCAGGGGTGTTGCCGATAATTTTTTGGTGGGGGGGGTCGGCTGAACTAACACAAAAATATACCCCTATTGTTATGCGTATACTCATCACACCATTGGCTTGGGGGTCACAAACGCCCTGAGGGATTTTTACAATAGCTCAAAAACGAAAAGGGCTATTAGCGCGAAACTTCGGGTACCTTTATCAACATCAACTAAGCAATTTCGTCAAAAAACTTCGAGACATATCCAATTTAGTGATGTCACTACACAAAAGTTCGACGAAAAAATAAACTAAATTTTAACAGGCCGTAAAAAGTATCCGTACGGCGTAGGGGGAGGGTAAATTTTGCCTCCCCTTCCGGGTTTTCTCAGTAACTTAAAGACATGACAGATACCAACGCCAAATTTTGGCTTCCTTATGCTGCATCCATTCTACGTTTTTCCCTAAAACTTAACTGAAAATAAGTGACCTTTTGTGACCTGAACTTAACCTTGACCTTTGCTCACAATTTCACTTGTATTTAGTTCAGGAGTTACAGTAAGCCTTTGATAGCTTAATGTGCGATAATAGCCTTAATCTGAGGCTTTGAATTAAAAAATGAATCATTAACTAAAATATCTCGATTTTGACATATGACTTGACCTTGACCACACACCTGACCTTTCCTCACATATGACCTTATAGTTATTTGTAAAATTTCGGGTACACATTATATATTCTCATAGAGAGCTTTCGATCGCCGCCTTGCACGTCTCGCTGTGGTGATTGGTTCAGAATATACGAGGGGTACACAAAATCCCCTATGCCGCGCGTTCGGCTGGAGACCCCTGCGTCGCGTGGGTTAAGCAGAATGCAATCAAAATTTTCAAAAGGTAGCAAATTTTCAAAAGGCTAGAAAATGGTGTTATATCAATTAGTTAAAAATTGTGTTTTTTGACCCCTCATTTTTTAATGTGAAAAAAGCCTTCTAAATCAACATTTTTCAAATATTTCAAAAACGGAATATATGTGGAACAACATGAAGACGCTATCTAAATGAAATGTAAAAGCAATATCGCTATTTTTGACGTACTTATGGCTCCCAAGTCCCAAAGTATGAGTAATTCATGACGTAATATTTTGATTACGTTTTTTTGCATTTTTAAAGACCAGATAAAAACAAATACATGACAGTATTGTATTGCTGAGACAAAACTGCTCTAGGAAAATGTTTTATATTTATATTTATGAAAATAAAATTGTGGCCTTATGTAACCTGACTTTGACCTTATATCATATCAGGTTGTAAAAATGGCTGCTTCTATCGAATTATACGTAGGATAAAATAACCTATAAAACATGTGTGGCCTGAATTTCGTAGACCTCTTGCCAATATGACCTGATGTTTGGGGTCTTAACCGCTTTTGCCCCACCTGTACCTTTGCTCACAATTTCACGTTTGCTTATGTGGATAGATGCATGATACATTTGAGGACACTTCTTGCGATAATATTCTCAATATAAGACTTTGTATGAAAACTATGACCCAAAAACTTAAATATATAGATTTCGACCTTTGACCTGACTGTGACCTGACATGTGATCTTATCTGGAATATGTTTCGCATGCTATAGATGCGTCTCATTGAGAGCTTTTGATTGCTGCCTTGTGCGTCTCGCTGCGGTTAAAGGTTCGGACGACAATTAGGGGGCGACCCCCCTCCAGCCAATGGCGTTTGGCTGAGACCCCAGCTAATGCCGGGTCAATCCTTAACAGCATGTTTAATATTTATTTCATGTTATAATAGATACTTTTTATTCAGCACCGCGAAAGGGCGCCTAAAAATTACGGGTTTGCCTGATAAATACCAGAAATATAGGTGGTGGGGCAGTGGGCAGTGGCAGTGGTAGAGCAGTGGTTCCCAGCCCTGCCGACGCAATTATCCCTTTTCAGCAGTCAGAGGAGGCCATTATCCCACCACTTCAAAATGTATGCTGATTTATGAAAAATAGTGTTGTTTTCCTATGTGTTGTTTGGACCTGTTTACTCATTTCCATTGGAGCGTCGCAACTCGCAATAAAAACAAAGAATGAGAGTGCACATCTATTTTGTCTTCTTATTCACCAACTTTTCAATTCTGGGCTTCGTTGCTGACAAGGCGCACCGAAAAGTTATATTGTTAGCCCAGGGCTGCATGAAAGCTGTCTTAGTGTACAATTTATGTTTCAACTTCACAGGCCTTCGTTACCTCCGCAGAATGACTCCGTTACCCCAAATGGGGGCATGACCCACCGTTTGGGAACCACTGGTGTAGAGGGTAAGAAGCTAAAATGTTATAACGAGCGAGCGCGAAGCGCGGAGCGAGTCCTCATTGAATACCGGATTTTTCTCACATATAAGCGGCCGACCCGGCCGGGCCCGGCCGGGCCGGGCCCGACCGCGACGCTGGTCAGAAGCTTATATCTTTTGAACTCCGCATCCGATTGACAAGCGGTCTTCGCCATATGATAGCCTTATGCAATGACATTATGATTATTGACATGTTTTTTCTCATGTGATGGGTCAGCACGGCGCGTGACACGTGCCGCGTCAGGGGTGTCAGAAAGTATTATCCTGCTGTAGCTGGGAAACGGCTGGACCTATAAAGCTAAAATTTTGTGTGAGGCTGGAGACCACACCACTGGCAATGTTGCACAGGTAAAACTCTAGGTCACACTGCACGTGCGTACATGCACCCCTGTTCCGTCCACAAAAATTACCTACAAAACATCGTTGCAATACCGGACCTATATCTCGGCAACCAAAAGTCGTAAAGACACGGGTCAAACACAGACGCGTAGAGAAACTATCCGCCCGGCGTATGCACTATGTGTCGATCAGCGGCGCCTGGTACGTGCAAAGTTACTGGCTATA
>VOPJ01008813.1:0-51142 GCA_014673585.1 Semibalanus balanoides | reverse complement strand
AAAAAAAATGTTACAAGGTCACGTGGTCAAGGTCATTCAAGGTCACGCAAAAAAAAGGAAAAAATTAGTTTCATTGTGAACTCAGCCATACAAGTATTTTTAGCATTTGGTTAAGTGAAATGCAGTCTTTCGGCCTCCGAAAACACCTCTGCAACGTGACCCTGCAAAATGCCCGAGGCTATAACTCTATAACCTGAGGTCAGATCGAGCTAATATTTCCACAGCTGAATTCAGAACCCAAGATGACCCTATACACCAATTTTGAACAAGAAGTGAGAGATGAGGGTGTAATTTGGGATAAAAAGTGGTCGAAGTGTCGTGGAATGCCCCATATACCGGTACTCTTTTGCATTGGCATATAACGAAACAGTGACTGGGGTTTGTACCCTAGACCCACCAATCGGTGATCGAAAACCGATTCAATAGATAATTTTTCCTAACGCCAGATAGGATCCCGGGTATTTATAACGTGCCACTTAATGCTACGACACAGCCTAGCCACGAGATCATGGTCGGTTGCAAATCGATCTCATGTGTTGGTATAGCGGAGATCACTCCCATGGGCTCGATCCTGGGGCCAAGTTACGAGACCGTCAGCTTATCTCCTGGGCCGCGGGGGATAAGATGTCATGTGTGGGTGACCTCTCTGTAATGAAGACGAATAATGGTGCTACCAGATGCGGACCCACGAGCTTTCTGGGTGTGGGCCCCGGGCCCCGGGCCAAAACCATAACCACTCAGTACTTGGCGGGAAAATTAGTCGAGAACAAACAAATGCCGGTGATGGGATTCGAGTCAAGGACGCCCACGCCAAATAACGGTTATCAGCAGATATCCCTGGCCACTACCTACCTGCACGCAGACCACATTTGGTGCTGCTAGCTCTCATAACTCACAAGAAATAGCCGACCGAATCAAAGACCACGCTAAAAAAGCTACACGTGCCTGCCGCACGTGGCAGATCGGGCGGCAGGAGCAAGTGTCGGCAGTGGGTAAGTATAACTGTTGACAAAGTGTGTGATTATGGGTGATTTGACGTGGTAGGTCCAGTTGCGGTGTTGAATTATGTGGGAATTGTTTATTACTGTATTTGATAACACCATAAATATTCCGTTTTGTGACAAAACAGCACGCAGCAGCACCCCAAATTAGGGATCGTCCATTTTAGCCACCTAGGTGTCCCAAGTTGTCGTTGTGAACAGGGCTAGTCCCCGCTATTGCGGAGTATGTGGTTTTTATGAAACGTGCTGGATTGGTAAGCTGTAAAGTTCATTACGAGCGAGCGCGAAGCGCGGAGCGAGTCCTCATTGACTATCGGATTTTTCTCACATATAAGCGGCCGACCCGGCGCGGCCCGGCGGGCCGGGCCCGACCGCGGGACGCTGGTCAGAAAGCTTATATCTTTTGAACCCCGCATCCGATTGAACAAGCGGTCTTCGCCATATGATAAGCCCCATGCAATGACAATTATGATTATTGACATGTTTTTTAGGCATGTGATGGGTCAGCACGGCGTGACCGTGCCGGCGTCAGGGGTGTCAGCAAGTAATTATCCTGCTGTATGCTGAGAAACGGCTTGACATATATAACCTAAAATTTTGTTGAGGCTGGAGACCACACCTCTGGAAATGTGCACAGGTAAAACTCTGGGTCACACTGCACGTGCGCACGTGCACCCCTGTTCCGTCACGAAAATTACCTGCAAAAATCGTTGCAATACCGGACCTATATCTCGGCAACCAAAAGTCGCAAAACGACGGGCTCGACCACCCAGATGTGATACCCGCAGAATCCGCCGCCGTACTCGCAATCACCGCTCCGCTCGCTCCAGCCGCGCGCGTCAGCTCGCCACCACACGTCTACTGGCTATACGAGCCGCAAATCATAGTTTTATGACGGTCCCGTTCACAATTTAAATCCAAGTGCTCACACCATATGCGCAACGTGAAGCGCATGAAACAAACACCAATCTGTAAGACAATGTGCCGTCTCTAACACGCATTCAAAAATTTAGGTTTGCATGCAGTAATTTTCCTGTTAAAATCTGTCTGTAATTTATTAACGATTGATAATATTCCTTAATACACCGCCGTAGCTTCAAACAAAGGGTGCTAGACAATAAAATGCTGCGGCTGTAAGCGCAATCAATGCATCTAATACCCACCCAAAATGAATTTTTGCCTACAAACATGAAGTTTATAATTGCAAATTTAAAATAGCGTTTCAAAACCTATTTAGATTAAAGTATCGATTTAGTTCGGATCTATTTGCGACAGCAAAACAACACAGCGAAAATAATTCAAATGCATGCTTGCACAAGACGAACCTCCGTTGGACGGGTGATAAATTGACGCGGATTTATTCGGACTCGCTCGTCCTTCGCCGTTTAAGGCGTCTGACTGGTTGTATACAACTACAACCGGTGTGTACAAATTATTTATGAAAAAGGCTCCAGGAGAGTGATAGCCAGTGTCACATCGTCTTGCACCGCACCGAGTGCTCAACTGACTCGAACTCCAGTCCCGTTGCTGGAGATCGTGGCTTACCGCTTAACCGAATGATTTTTAGAACTATGCGAAACAACACTATTCTTTATAATTGTTTTTTTTTCATAGTTACAAAATCCTGAGTTGTCGTGTTCGAGGGAGGATCGGCAAGTGGTGTTGGAGATTGGTAAAAGTTGGGCCGCTCTCAAAGTGACGATTTCTAAGCATGGTAACTGCAGTCTCGACCCAGTATACCCGGATGCCGGTACATGTGATCAATCACGGTGTCTCGGTTCAATAGAGCGTCTCGCGCTGCTTGTCGGCGATCTGAGTGGCTCGCGACGCCCGTGGGCGGCCGCTTCTCCGCAGTCGATGACTGACTCACCTCCTGACGGAAGATGGGCTGGCTCGGGTCACCAGTCACCACCCGTTAAGGCCTCTTCCCGTGACGGAGCGCCGATGATCCGAGACTGACATTTCGCCCTGCTCAAGCAGATATAGTCACGTAATTGGTGTTGTTCAGGGTCTATATAATTACATTAACACGCAATACCACTGGGCGGATTTTTGTAGCCCCTGAGGAATATCTAGAATATCTCACGAAATAATGCACCTATTAACGGCAAACTTCTAGTACCCGTCCCGGCACTCTTTTAACATTTGTATTATTATTTCGTCATATTTTCTTTAGATATAGCAAAGCTAGTGATGTCACTACACAGATTTTGACACCAAAATCAGCTAAGCTTTAGCAGACCGTACAAATGTCATGTAGTAAACAAAACGGAATCCAAAAATCTGAGAAGATAGCAAATGTCAAGGGCTACATTATGGCAATCTCGGATTTTCGAAAAATGTTGTTTTTGACCAATTTTTTATAAAGAAAATATTTTTTTGACAAAAAAAAAACGACTTCAGCAATGTATTCTGAGACAAAAACGGTCCAGAAACATGCTTTTACTTATTATTTTTATCAATTTCAAATTTTGACCTTTTGTGACATGAATTAGAGGTTCACTTGACCTTTACTTCACGTACATTAAGTCAGGTGGTAAAATGAGTATCGATATCGAGTTCTGCACGTACAATAGTATACAAACATGTGTTGCAAGACTTTCGTAAACTTTTTGGCATAGTGACCCTTTATGACCTGACCCTGACCTTGATATTTTATCAAAAATCACCATAAGCTCATCATGGATGTGTTTCATACCTTTAAGAGCAATCTGGGTGATCATGGTTGCAACCAAGGCCTTTTAATGGGAAGTATGGCCTATGAACTCAAACGGCTAGATTTTGACCTTTGACCTGACCTGTGACGCCACCACTGACTTCTAGGGCAACACAAATTATTTTACGTCGATGCAATTTTCTGGGCTATCGATTGCCGTTTGATTTAGCACGATCGTCTTATTAGTTTCGAAGATACAATGGGGTTAAAAAAGCCTCCCCCCAGTGACTCGTGTTGCAAAAAATACTCCAGTGACCGCCGGGTTAAAGGGAGTGTACCTACTCACATCGGTCATGCGGAAAATCTTAAATCCAAGTACCTTTGGCTTACCTGATCTTATCACCCCTTTTTTGTCCCCAGGATACTTTCACTTTCCAATGAATTTAGCAGTATTTTTATAGGAATTAGGATTTGGCTAAATTGCTTTATTCCGTGAATTGAACTAGGCATCGTGTTCAATTCGTTCCTAAGTTTTTATTGTCTCATTTTTATATTGATCAAAATTTGTTTTCGTAGGATGGGGAGAAAAAATGACTCGAGTGGAGACAATTGCATCATTAATATTTTGATGTTTCCTGATATTTGAAACAAGTTTGATTAAAACATATAAAAATGTTTTCATAGACCTTGCACTCATTAATTGTGATACGATAACTATTTCAACAATAATATCCAGAGAAATACAGTGTTGAAAAAATAATACAATTATTTGATAACGTTTCAATCTTCATTTGTGTGCATTGTGCAATAAGCATACTGCCACAATATCCCTAACGCTGCTCCAACGGAAGCTTTCTATGCCTTCGCCAGACCCTTTCCCTTTGAAGCGAGCTACGTCATACCCAGCCCCCAAAGCCGCCTCTCCGCGAATAACAAGCAGCTGAGCACAAGAACAATCACGTCTTTTGCCGACCCTCGAGCCGTCTTTCTCACCGCTTGCCGTGACATTAGTCTGAAGAACCCCCTCCCCCTGGCGAAGATCGATTAAAAGGGCGACTGACGAGCACCCTGTGGAGCTATCCCAGCACTTGACCCTGCCTCATCAGCCCACCGTGCGGCTGCACCTGACTGCGTGTATGAGTCGAGCGTGGTAGTTGGGCTGTCATTCAGCCATGTCCCGCCGAGCCCGCCAGCTGGTGTGCTCATCATGCCTGTCGTGCCGTGTTCATCGCGCCTGTGCGCGGCCCGCTTCCGCTCCGTTACGTAAGCTACGATCCGCTCTCAAATCCGGCTGGAGGGTTCAATTTAGATCGCGCAGCCGTTGTCTATGAGTTGGGGTGAACAGGCAATGACTAGGCTGGTTTTATCGGACCAGCTGCAGCCGGCGATGTCGGTGTCGGTGTCGGCGGTGGTGGCGGTGGCGGTGGCGGTGGCGGCGGCGGTGGCGGTGGCGGCGGCGGCGGCGGCGGCGGCGGCGGTGGCGGTGGCGGTGGCGGTGGCGGCGGCGGCGGCGGCGGCGGCGGCGGCGGCGGCGGCGGCGGCGGCGGCGGCGGCGGCGGCGGCGGCGGCGGCGGACGGTGCGACGCTGTATCCAACACTCACGGTATAATTTGTGCGGGTCCGCTGCAGGACGGCAATGGTCGCTGCCGGAAATTCGGAGGGCTTTCTGACATTTGATTTATGTCTGCACGGTATATGATAGCAGTGGTAGGAACCGTAAGATTGTTAGAAAAAAGATGACTCAACAGTCAACTCGTTATATTAGTTTATTGCTGACTAAGACGCGTTTTGTAATGTTAATTTCTTCAGTTGGTCGTTACAAATGGGATTTTTAATGACCCAGAACTGAAGAAGTTAACATTGCGAAATGCGTCTGGTGTCAGCAGTTCATTAAATATGAGGAGTTGGCTGTTTATATCTGTCAACATGAAGTATGAACGTTAACCCGCGAGTCACTGGGGTGGGGGGCTTTGTTTTAGCCCCCCCTGAGGAATATCTAAAATATCTAACGAAACATTGCAGCTATCGACGCCAAACTTCTAGTACCTGACCGGGTATCTTTTCACACCCATTTGCATTTATTTTTAATTTTCGTCAGAAATTTTTTGGAGATAAAGCTAAGTTAGTGGACGTCACTAACACACGATTTTTGACACCAAAATTCAGCTAAAATTTAGGAGACTGTACGAATGTCATGTAATAGACAAAAATGGAATCCGCAAAAATTAGAAGATAGCAACATGTCAAGGGCCTTACATATGGCCTGTCTCAAAGATTTTTGAAAAAAGTGATTTTTGACTCAAATTTTTTCAAAAATTTACTTTTTGAAAAAGGACCGACAAAAAAATCAAAACTTTTTTAGATATTAAAAACCGGAATATAATGTGAAAAACTATACATATTCAACAACTATACCAAATTTCAAAATGATATCTGTATTTTCGACTGAGTGATGACATCTAAGGTATGGGTAACTCACGACGTCAAAAATTTTGAAATTTTTCATTTTTTGCCTTTTTGACCCAGATACAGACAAATAAAGAGCAGCACTGTATTTCCTGAGACCAAAAACCGAGTCTAGGTAAATGTATGCATTTACTCTGTATTAATCAATTTTTTCAAATTTTGACCTTTGTTGACATGACTTTGACCATTTACTTGACCTTTCATTCACGTACCTAATGCATGTGGTAAAAATGAGTATCAATTTTCGTGTCCCTACCACGTAAAAAATAGTATGTACAACATGTGTTGCATGCGACTTTCGTATAATTTTTTTGGCATTAGTGACCGTATGGCCTGTGTGACCTGACCTATGGACCTTGACATTTTGCCCAAAATCCCCGATTAGCTCATTATGGATGTGGTCATGCATTTTGAGAGCATTCTGGGTGATCATGTTGCAACCCAATTTACTTTGAATGAAAATATTGCGTCTAATAAAATTTTGTCTGTAAATTTTGACCTTTGACCTGACCTGTGACGTCAACACTGAACCTTCTAGGGGCAAACACAAATTATTCACGATGATGAAATTTTCCTGGGCTATCGATTGCCGTTTGATTCAGCGCGATCGTCTGATTGGTTCCGAAGATACAAGGGGGGGGGGCTAAAAAAGACCCCCCAGTCACTCGTGTTACAGAAATACCCCAGTGACTGCCGGGTTAATCGAGGAATTATTTATCATACTACTCCGCACGTTTAAGCCGCATTCCAGATAAGATGTAACTGGAACTAACGACACGATACAGGTACACACATACCACGCCAGATAGCAGAGTTTGCTGGTCCTTGGAGCCCTGCTGGGTTGCAACTTACGTCGCTTGTTCACGTAATTATTGAAGGGCAGCACAATTAGCCTCGCTGGAAGTCTAATCAGCAAACGCAATTGAAACTTGTTTGATTTGCTGATCTAATTTTCACTGAACAGCTCTCACGGTGCTGTTCGCTGACAGACTCATCGGTCTCATTTTCTGTTGATGGGTTGCGCCAAACTTTGAAACCAGGCCTGCTCCACTATGGCTAGCAGTTGGAAGTTTTATTCGGAGGGAAATACAGGTAGTTTAAGACCATAGTGACATGGTTGTCTGTCGCAATATGGTTGTATTGTGGCAAATTGGCCAGTATTTTTCAGCTCATTATTCCGTCCATTTTTGCATTATTTCAAATATTGTTATCACCTTATCGAACAAACCGTCGAAAAGAAAAATGACTGTCGAGGGTCTGTTCGGCTGCTGCTATCAGCGCTCACGAGCTGTTTTGTCGAAATGCTATTGGCCGGCACTAACGATGACCCTGTTTCCATGGGCACCTTTAATCCTCCTTGATCGCGATCAGTGCTGTGATCGCGATTACGCGACCCATGGAAACACCCGTAATCCCTTTCCCAGCCGAGCGGTAATCCCGCCACTAATCCCACGGTACCCGTTTCGAGCTGCAGCGGGGTCTCTGATCGGCGATCAGCGCGTGCACTATTCTTTTTCGTTTTTAAAGTATGTGTTTTTATTTCACTGTAATACATATGTGATTACGAATTTACATAACAACACTGATTTCAGTGACATGTATTATATAAGTAGCTTACTTATTAATTTTGATATTTTCGTACTAAATATTTTTGGTCTTCGCTTTGGTTTGTTGTGAAGACTTCACATCACCCAGTCATGCAGATGGCACATTTTCGTCTGTAAAACAGGTAAGATCCAAATTTTGCAAATCTCTGCCTGCTGAAGTGTCTGCATATTGTAAGAAGAAGGGACTAGAATGTGTGAGGGAAATGGTAGTATTGTTAAATCTTGATGATCTTTATTATATATAGGAATAGGATAAACTTCTGTTTTTTTCTTCTTCTTCTGACAACTACTTGAATTACCCAACATTAGACCTTCCATGCTCTTGTTTTTATTTTTGGTGCACCCACACTGATGGTCATGATGGTCAGTTTGGAATGTCTGACATTTCATATTTATTGGGGTAGGTACAAGGCTATGTTAGCAGTTGGTAGCAATTTGTTAGCCTTTTTCTTAATGTCTGACATTTGCAAAGCCAACAACATGAACTTGTCCACATTGCATTTGTGTGTCCAAACTGGCAGATACATGTAAATGGTGATGATGTTGCCACTGTGATAACTGATTTGTGGATCTTTTTTTTTGTATTGTATTACCTGTGGTGTTAAGCATCCACATCTTAGTAACATGCAACAATATGTAATTTTCACAGACATGGCATCAAGATGTTCATATGACTGGGGGATGAAGAGGTCTCCGTCCTGTTAGAGGTGGCTTTAGAAACAAGGTTGTTTCAAGACTGTGATGGAAAGTGCGGCGAGCACCATTAACTGGATTCTTACAGCAGTTGGCTGCCAAGGACCTTTAGTGAGCCAGGATGTTGTTACGCTGCAAGCAAATGTTACCAGTTTATTTACTTAAAGTTGATTATGCTTTATATGTATAAGTATTTATTCATAAATAAATCAATGAATAATA
Source organism: Semibalanus balanoides (assembly GCA_014673585.1). Classification (NCBI taxonomy): domain Eukaryota; kingdom Metazoa; phylum Arthropoda; class Thecostraca; order Balanomorpha; family Balanidae; genus Semibalanus; species Semibalanus balanoides. The sequence continues at coordinate 42,497 of VOPJ01008813.1, read as the reverse complement.
ATCAATTTGTTTGTTCGCAATCGCTGGTATATCGTTATCACTATGCAAGTCAATCCCCTTTTTCTGTGCCTGGACACGCCCTTGAAACTCAAGATGTAATAAATTATGCAAATATTAGAAGGAGAAACTATCTTTAGCATCTTCATAGCTATAAAACGCAATTTACATAAGACTTTATTGACTTGCTAGCTACGCTTTTCATACTTTTTGGAAACCCCCATTTTCAAGAACCTGAAACCAGCCTCTGCCGTAAAAAGTAATATATAGGTAATAGGTATCATGAAGATCATCAACTAATTGAACTTATCTTCAATCACCGTAAACCTATGCAACTTCTTCATACTTGAGGCAGTTAGGAAGAATCCGTGAAGATCGCCTTTCCGTATTATCGCCAAATGCCGCCGAAAAATCCTCCCAAAACTGGGCCCTGGAGCCGCCTCTGTTCAAGTCAGAAACTCACAATTTTGACTCCGGATATGAAAATCAATTTTAGGAAAAGTACCAATGTTTCATAAGCTTACTCATAGCCGTTTCGAAGATATCTAAGAAAAACATGAGGGGTGGGCAAAATTAACCCCTGCCACTAATAGGGTTAGAGTCTGTTGAAATAAGAAGTGGAAAAATAAACTTGATAAGAAGGGGACCCTCACAAAACGAAGTGGCTGAAATCCATAGAGTTTTTCATATCCAGGGTTATATGTTTAGGGGGCACCATGACTGGCTTGCCCCCTTTCTGAAGGTCTGGCTGCGCTATTGGTCAGAAATATAGATATTGCACTGAAACTCTGTTTGGGATTGTTTAGATTTGATTTCCCCTTATATATTCCGGTCATCGAATATGTTTGAAAAGTTTGGTTTTGTGATTTGTTCTGAAAAAATCAGTTTGTATATTTAAAAAAAATATATTCGAAAACCAGAAAAGTATTAGAGAACCAAGTAAAAACAATACCCGAACCCAATTCCAAAGCAATACTTTTATTTTTGAATGACCTTTGGCATCCTAAATATGATTGGTCGGAAATTTGTATTCAGCATTACCAAATATGCAAGCGGCACTCCCGCTGGCGCCTGTTCCGTAATTAGTAGTCGGCACCGGCCGACGAACGCTCCGCCCTATCTCTCACCGCCGCACGCAACCTTCAGCAATAACGAAACGCTTCTCCTTCTTATGATACATCATTATGTTAAATTATTAGTTTCATTTTTTTAGATAATAAAGGAAAAATATGTTGTATGTATTTTTTAACAAGCAGCGTTTTTCCTAGATTGCTTTTAAATAGCTTTAAACAAAAATGGAAGAATAGTTCATCCGTTTCGTTGTCAGCCGTCTATCATAAATTCCTGATACCGTTAGCGTAAATTAGCCATAAATCAGATTGTCAGCTTTGCTGCGCCATGTAACCCGTTTACACCGAGCGCAAAGGGTACGTATAGTTTTTGATTTATCGTCAGTTCCGCTGACTCGTGTAAACTGTGTCAATGGCATGATATTTCATTGACTAAGACTTTTAACTTGTGCCCTTTATGCCCAATTATAGCTAACCAATAATGATTCAAATTGAATAAGTAAAACATGAAGACACTCTTCTTAAAATCAGTGTTATTCTTATCTTCCCTAGAGACAGAACGAGCAATGCATAACGCAGCACTTCACAGAAAACCAATGAATAAGAACTCATGCAGCACATGCTTCTCCATCCATCACGACTTGGGTTTAATGCTGGCAGCGCTGAATCTGTGTCACCTCTTTCGGCGATGACAATTCCCCAGCGTCGGCTTCGGCTGTCACTGTCCGCTCGACACACTGAACGAAAACCGGAAACTTTCTCACCGCGGACGTGTCAGCGGCCGGAATTCCGGGAAACTGGCTTTGTCTCCTCAGCCATGTCGGCGCGACGCTGTTCCGATGTGCGGATATCGAGATCTCTCCCTGGTGTCCTGCGCATCCATCGCCGCCTGCTCTAATTCGGCGTCGCCAATCGGCTAATGTACGATGACCGCTGAAGAGCCGCAGTGGTGGGAAGACGATGTGGTAAGCTTGTGAAATATGCACGGAGGCTTGGTTGCTTCAGAGTTCAGATGTCAAACGGTGTGCTGGCAGCGTATCAATCCTCAAGTTGAGTTATGTAGGTTTATATATATATATATAAATATATATGTATATTTATTTATATGCTATATATATATATAATATATATATATATAATATAAAATAAAATATATATATGATATTAGTATATAATATATATAATATATTATATATATATATATATATAATATAATAATATAATATATTAGCATATATATATATATATACTATCATTGTGGTGGCAACTTCCGTTACCTAACGGAACTACTTTTTCAAGTAACGGAGTAACGATCTCGTTACTTTTCAAAACGGGTAACGGACCAAGTAACTTCCGTTACTTTATAATAAAGTCCGTTACTCCGTTACTCCCTTTATTTTGTGTTGAAATAATGGGCTGGTGTGGAAAGAACGGACATCGCTAGTGGGCACAAATAGATGTAGCATATAAAACCGATCGCTCACCGAAATAATCTTAACTTAGGTCATCTGAGGTCAGTAACCTCGGCTGCCCTGTGTAAAAATACCCCAGTGGAATATATTTGTATGTAAAATGGGTGCCAGATTTTAAACCAGCGTCACAAATTACCCTTGAAATTGCTAGCTCTGGCAATTTCTAGGGCATTTTGTGACGCGGATTTCAAATTGTATATAATGCTCATATGGACTCTAGGCAAAAAAAGTTATTGCAGCCATTTGTACAACCCAACACTATATAAAGTCAAGGTCAGGTCATATGAGGTCAAAACTTGAATTGGATTATTCTCAGTAAAAACGCATGTTTCTAGACCGATTTTGTCTCAGAAAGTGACAATTATTTGTCTCTATCTGGTAAATAAAATCAAAAAAGATATCTTCACAAAAATGACGTCATGAGTGTTTCATACTTAGTGACTCAGTGAGCCATCAGTCGATACCAAATAAAGTAATTTCTTTGAAATTAAGTTTGGGTATCGTCCATGCTTGGTCCTCTCATATGTATTTCATTATATCTTCAAAAAGTTTGTTTTGTGAGAAAAAAATGCGGAAGGAAGCAGTTTTATTTTTATTTTGAGGGGTTATTTTTTAATGTGAGTAACATTTTTTAAGAAAATGCAATTTTCGGTGTTTTGACGTTTGTATTTGCAAATTGCAACTAACTTAAAAACTCGATTTGATGCAATTTTTAAAGGGTGTGTCGTATTTCAACCAAAAATGGCATGGCATGACATCATTTAAACGTCATTATCTCACAAAGCACTTCATCAATTTCATCAAAATCTTTTGAGAAGACGTATTATTGATGTTGCGCATCAATTATACAGCGAGCGAACAGATAGTTGAGAATGATGACTGCAAATATGTGTCCAAGAGAGGGAATAGAGGCATTTTATTGCAAAGGCGCGCTCAGGAATCGAAAAAGGAGGTGATATTATTGCAAGGAAACTATGATGCATGGGCCTACAAGAACATAACATACTGTAGTTTTCCGATGAAAAAAGCACCAGGGGGTTCTTTATGAAACATTTGAAGAGAATAGGCGAGCCCAGGTAGGGTAAAAAGTGGGAAACTAATATGAATTGAAGTTGCAAGTGAAATAGTAATTGTTGACTATATAGTACCAGTAAGACGCCTTAAGCGGCGAAGGACGAGCGAGTCCGAATAAATCCGCGTCAATTTATCACCCGTCAACGAAGGTTTCGTTCTTGTGCAAAAATGCATGCGTTGAATTATTTTCGCTACTGTTTGTTTGCCCGTCGCAAATAGAATCCGAACTAAATCGATACCTTATGAACTAAATTAGGTTTTGCAGCGTTATTTTTAATTTGGCAATTAATTAACTTATGTTTGAAAGCAAAATTAATTTTGGTGGGTAGATGGATTTTGAATTGCGCTTTACAGCTGCATATAAATTTTATCGTTTAGCACCCATTGGGTTTGTGAAGCTACGGCGGTGTATATGAAAGAAATATTATAAAAATTTCAGTAAAAATATTGTCAGGCAGATTTTTAACAGCGAAAATACTGCATTAAACCTGAATTTTTGCACACTGCATTTTAAACGGTACATTGGTCTACCAAATTGGTGGTTTGGTTTCATCGCTTTCAACGCCCATAGGTGCTGAGACAACTGATTTAAATGTGAAGACGTCATATCAACTATGAATTTGCGCTTTATACGCCAGTAAACTTTGCACGTACCAACGCGCCGCTGGTCGACAACATAGTGGCATACGCCGGGCGGATCGTTTCTCACGCAATTGTGTTTGACCCGTGTCCTCTGCGAAACTTTTGGTCTGCCAGAAGATATAAGGTCCGGTATCTGCAACGATGTTTTGTAGTAAATTTTGTGGACGGAACAGGGGGCAGTGCGCACGTGCAGTGGACCAGAGTTTTTGACCTGTGCAAACATTGCAGTGGTGTGGTTCCAGCCACTACACACCAAATTTTAAGCTATATATAGTCCGCGTTTCTCAGCTAACAGCAGGATAATAATTTCTGAACACCCCTACGCCGGCACGTGTCACCGCGCCGGCTGACCCATCACATGAGAAAAAACATGTAAAATAATCATAATGTCATTGCATGGGGCATCAATGGCGAAGAACCGCTTGTCAATCGGATGCGGGGTTCAAAAGATATACAGCTTCTGACGCAGCGTCGCGGTCTGGCCCGGCCGGGGCGGGCCCGGCCGGCGTCGGCCCGCTATATATGTGAGAAAAATCCGGTATTCAATGAGGACTCGCTCCGCGCTTCGCGCTCGCTCGTAATTATATTAGCGGGATTTATTCCTATCAAAAGGTCTTGCACCTCCCCTAATGGGATCCTGGATACACCTATGATGACTTGAAGCATTCAAAGTAGAAATATCTATGACCAGTAACTGATTTATATTCCGTGGTAGCAGCATGACTGCGGTTCATATTTTTTATATTTGGCGTCCCTTTTTCGTTAACCTGGCACCGCCCATGGTACAAAATTGTGCTTAATAACTATTTTGTCTGATGTACATTTAACGAACTATTGCATTTGTCCAGAAAAAACATCAATAAACGTTTGAATTACGCTTTTACTTCGCCCCCCAATTTAGTGACCTGCACACGCCTATGATTTTTAAATTTTGAAAACATATTCAACACATATCAATTTATTATTTATTATTCAATGTCTATCGATCACTGTTGATTGCGTTAAAATCGGTTGATAAGCGTGGCAGCTGCGTTGAATAAAAAATACCTTTAACTTTTTTGTAGTTTTTGGCCCCCTGTTGCCACCTTTTTAAGATTGATACAATTATTTTTTTTAGAAATGCAGATCGTGTTAAGGGTAATCGACCAACGTTATATTTTTTGAAAATCGGACGGGTAGATCTCGAGATCTCCGGGGGGGGGCGAATATGCCCCCCCCTGCGACTAATAGGGGTAGCTGGGAGCCTGCCACCAATAGGGTAATAGGGCTAATGGGCTTCTTGACAAATTCGAGAGGCCTCTGATCAGATTCAACGGGCCCCTGAACAGTGAACATGCTCGAGAGGCCCCTGTTTTTAGGAAGGACTGGGTGGGCTCAATGGCCCTGGACAGGTTTTTGGGCCCATAAGTAGACTCAATGGGCCCCTGGACATACCCAAGAGGCCCTCTGTGTTAGCTTGGAAAGCCCTTCATTGTCTCCTAGGGCCCATGGCATGCACCAGAGTGACCCCTCGCCTGGTTTGAGGGTTCCTCTTTGGCTTTTTGAAAGCCATTTACCGAATGCAAATGGTATCTGAGCCAATTTGGATGGACCCCTGCGACCTGTAAGGGGAGAGGGCAATTGCCCCCTTTCCTCCCTGGCTTCGCTACTGTTTCTGACTGACTTAGGGCTCCACAAGTATGAAAGGTCTGGATTTGATATTGGATTTTCCAAATAGCGTCCCGCCGGTCGACGAGGGGAAGCTGGGCTCCGTTCCATACTTGGCGGGTGGCTAAACTGACGATAAGGCAGGGGAGAATGCGCCTGTTTTGACGGGCGCTTGGACCGGGTCAGTTACCGGTAATGTACGCTAACACCAGTGGTTGACTCGTGTAGGTAAACGGGTCGAGTTGTCATTTTTAAGCTGTCTTTTTTCGTCAGTCTGCTTATCGTAAATTTACGGTAACAGTCGATCGTTTGGTGTTTATAGGGTTGCTTTTGCTTATCTAACTGAAACCTTGAATGTTGAAATGAAGGATCCGATACGCTTTAGTTGCTTAATTATTAACCGTTTTCACGATGGATTATTTTGCGCGAAATGTTTTAAAACATTTTAAAATGTTTTAAATGTTTTAGTAGTAGCCGTTTTCACGCTGAACTAATTTGCGTAAATTTTTTAATCCTCACCTTACGGCCCCGTAGGGCGAAGGTTATTTTTTTTTCGCAAATTAGTCCATCGTGAAAAAGGCTACTACTAAAACATTTAAAACATTTTGAAATGTTTTAAAACATTTTGCGCAAAATAATCCATCGTGACAACGGCTATTACTGCGTTGATGTTATTGCCCATTGCAATGGAACAATGTTTAGTTGACTATTTCACACCATTTATAATAGGACAAATATTGGTGCTGCCTCTAGTAGCACATAACGTTGTCACAACGTCATGGCAACGTTGACAACGTCTTGACAACGTTCATACGACGAAATTACGTCGCGAAAACGTTGTCACGACGTCGTGAAAGTAATGTGTGCTACTAGGATGCCATAGCATATTGCATTCTGTATTGTAAGTACATTTTGTGTGCGTTAATAATGCATGATTATTGAACAGAACATTATCAGTGTCATCCCATTTCGATTAAACATTTAGCTTGCTCAAATTAAAGTAGGTAAATATTACATCAATTATCACCATGATCCTCTTATTCCTGAGAGATATGAGAACAGGGAAGACGAATACATTACATGACATTCGTTTCTGACATAAGCCTTAAATAAAACATGCAATTTATCGTCAATGAATTGGTCAAAAGACCCGAGTGTGTCATACAAATATTCTGTTGTAAAAAGCGCCTCAGCAATGGACCGCTACATCACAACATCACACTCATAAAAAACATCCTTGATCATTGAATCTACTCATCATCTCAACTGGCACACATCCCCACCAGCTCCACGGGCATATCATGTGCAGCCCCAGCCTGGGGCCGTTCGTGTGGCCTCAGCCTAGGGCGTCTCGTTTGGTCCCAACCTAGGGCGGTTCGTGTACAGCCCCAGCCTAGGGCGGTTCGTGTGGCCTCAGCCTAGGGCGGTTTGTGTGCAACTCCAGCCTAGGGCGGTTCGTGTGCAGCCCCAGCCTAGAGCGGTTCGTGTGCAGCCCTAGCCTAGGCCGGTTCGTGTGCAGCCCCAGACCAGGGCGTCTCGTTTTGCCTCAGCCCAGGGCGGTTTGTGTTCAGCCCCAGACCAGGGCGGTTCCCTGAGTCGGCGACAGTCGCCAGTGCCCTGCGTCGTGGCCGACAGACAGCCGCCGGTGCCGCCGCCGCCGCAGTCCGCCACCGACCGGCTCAGCACCAGGGTGTGCGTCGTCAGCCTCAGCGAAACGCGGCTGACTCGGACTCGGCTGCTCTCAGAGGGTGACTCTGACTCGGCTGCCCTCAGGGGGCTGACTGTGACTCTGACTACGACGGTCAGCCGTTGGCAGAGTTGGAGCTGGGAGTGTTCGCGGTCTCAGTTTGCGTGGCAAAGCGACGCTCGAGTAGGTGTTGAAAAGGGTTTTTCAACGGACGGTAAACGAACCACGAGCTTCTCTAAAAGCGTCCGGTGTAATAACTCAAGAGCGATACTACTCCAGATCAGGGACTGTGCTCTTGTGGACAATATTGGTAAAGCTGGATCACTGGCTGATCCACGGTAACTCCTCGAAGTTTCTCTGGCCACTGAGGTGTCGGTGGTGGCTGAAAACCGAGTGAGGTGACCGTGCCATCGGTGGCTTAAGTGCCGTACCATCGGTGACTTAAGTGCCGTACCATCGGTGACTGAAGTGCCGTGCCATCGGCGACTGAAGTGCCGTGCCATCGGTGACTGAAGTGCCGTGCCATCGGTGACTGAAGTGCCGTGCCATCGGTGACTGAAGTGCCGTGCCATCGGCGACTGAAGTGACGATCGGTGACAGTCGATTCAGCAGGTCACAAAATGGCGACCTCTGACGGAGCACAGTGTGAACAAGTGTCGGCTGATGCGGAGGTCAACAACAGTAAGCATAAGGGGCAAATGTCTGGCATAATGAGCGGATGATGACCTCGTGAAGGCCCAACGCTGAAATGTGATGGAACATCACGACTATTCGAATTCATGATATGCTTGCATTGCAGGCATGACAAAAATGTTGAACCACGTTATATTTTATTATTCTATTTAACAATGTAAGGATATATTACAAAAGAAGAAGTCAGTTAAAAGCGAAGCAAACATTGTACCGACTTTGGAATATAAGGACAGTTTTTGGTGATGCCATATAGTTTCATTAATCCGTTTTATAACTCACGAACAACTAATCAAAGCATAGTATTAGCTACAGGATCCCCTTTAACACTTAGGATGGTAGTAAAGTTTAAGACATGTTCTTCATTCTGTTAGCACTGAAGCTGCAAACAAAACTTTTTCGAAATATCAGCCTCGTGAGATCCTTAACTGTATAAAGCTGCAACAACAATAGCATGACTGGCGGGATGCTGAGTAGGAACCATCGAGTGCTGAGTAGTTTCAAACGGCTTTAATGTCATGGTGAAGTTATGTTGGGGTAATTCTGCTGATTTTGTAAGGATACAAAATCGTAAAATTCACAAACTTCTCTTGCACATTGTTTGAATTGCATTTAAGATTTATCCGCATAAACTTTATATTTATTTTGTGTTACATCTATGTCTTGTCCAGTGTCTCGATGACATTACTGCATAGTTGTAAACATTACAGATGGTTTGTCATTTAACGGTAGTGCATATGATCCTCTCTTTCTTTCGTGCCATTAAAGAAATACCGGTTAATTTTGCTACTTACTTCATATGCAGCCGATGGTTACCAGATGCTTTGCAGATCAAATCGCGAGACTTCAAAGATATTGTATGTCTGTACGTCGTACGATGCAGCATACACAAGCTATGAAAGACCACTACTTATCCCAACAATTTCGCTATGCCGTCTTTGCCGTGCCAGTGTGCGAAGCCCTGGCATATGTAGCGAAGATTGTCTATTCAGAACTAAGGACTATCAGAAAGCTATATTAACATCAAAAAGCGGCACTTAAGACTTCTATAGGCCATTATATAAATATGACAGCCAATTTCTGTCCATATGTATCCAGAGTCATACCTATCTGCACGTTAGCAATAGCAGCTAAAGCGAATCACCACAAATTTCCGTTCGGCTGACAGGAGCGGTTTTGCGGTTTCCTCTTAGATGGCGTTTGGAATCCGACATGACGGATTTAAGTGCTGTGATATTTGGGTCGCTTGGATCCACCAAGTAATCATACGGACGCGACGGCCAAGCAGTATATCGTCCTCTTATTCTTTTCATTTACATATATTTATTTGAAGACAGTAAATGTTTAGTATTAACGTAACATTTATAGAGGCTTTCACACAATGTTTCATGGGAATATAATTGTACACTGCACAAACATTTGGGCGTCTAGGCTGTGTTGGAAAACTTTTTTGCATTTTACATTTTCCAACATAACAGTCAATTTGTGCGTGTTTACCAGTAAAACGCTGGATTTGTCTGTTAATGTTTCGATCCCAGTCATCCGAGTATTGGCTGCTGACTGGTTTAAGTGTCACTATCGTGTGGGTGATATTTTACCAACGTCATGTCGCAAAAGTGCCTAAATAATAATTAATGTTTGCTAATAGTTAACGGAAATGTTTGCCGTTGATTTTGGCTCACACATAAATCTGCAAAGAAATTCAGTATTCGGCAGTGAATCTAACAACTGCGTTTAGACATCTATGTTCTCGAACTGGGTCTACTAACCGATTTGAAAATAATTATCGAATAAACAAAAATACCTCTATGCCTCAATTTTGAACACCAGCTTGATGATATTGCTATTACGATTTCCGCGTCCAACTGCAATCGTTTGCACTGATGTCATTGCTTAGTTATTGTCGGTTTGCTTATCTGTATCCGTTCTGGTACTCCAGCTTGAGCGGATAGTCGGCCAGTAGCCCTGGCCAATCTCTTGGGCCTCGTGAATTCGTGATCTCCAATAGACCAGCTCTACCGAGATCGTAAAAACACGCGCCACTATCAGGGTAGGACCGCTGCAGCTGCGGGTTACGGCACTACATCAAACTTATTCAAACGGACCTGAGTGGCGTCGATGCGTCGCAGATTGTGAATGGGAAACGGCGCTGACATTTCAACATTTCATTACATTATTGCTGATTTATTCAGCTGGTAGTCAGTGGTTTTGCATAAGCCTTTAGTGAGTTGGTGGGTTCTAAGATAATAGCCGTTTTCACGATGGATTATTTAGCGCGAAATATTTTAAAACATTTTAAAATGTTTTAAAATGTTTTAGTAGTAGCCGTTTTCATGATGGACTAATTTGAGAAAAATAAATGTTTTAACCCTCGCCCTACGGGACCGTAGGGCGAGGGTTAAAACATTTCTTGAAAATTAGTCCATCGTGAAAGCGGCTACTACTAAAACATTTTAAAACATTTTAAAATGTTTTAAGACATTTAGCGCAAAATAATCCATCGTGAAAATGGTTATTAGCTCTATTGATCTTGTTTTTTAAAATTTGTTTATCCTCTGTTGTTAGTTTTTCGGCCTAGCGTAAAATGTTTCGGTAAAATGAAGCAACTCGTGAGCAAAAAAAGATACATACGTATGTATGTACCTACTAGCATGCAACATAACACAAATATCAGGATGAGGAAGTGAGAAGAAAGGAAAAACTGCAGGTGAAGTGCATGGTTATGCACTGTGTGCGTGTGCGTGAGTGAGTAGAAACATCTAAAAGTCGAACACAAAATTACTTTTGCTATTAGCAATTAGATTATACGGTAATATCACAGCAAGGCCCGATTTATCATTACAACTCAGTGTTTCTTAGCGCTAAAGCCAATACTATAAATTTGACTATCCACATATGGAGCTACATACCACCGCTATAACGCACACTGTTAGAGCCAGGCTACACTATGCGTGATAGTCCGCAAAGTACGCACGGTTTCTGCAAGTTAGCGTAATTTGCAGAGCCTGAAAATGTTCAGCTGAAGGAATGCATTAACTAAGCTACACTGGACCAGTACGCAAAGTCTGAATAAAATGTCACTAAAACTTGCAAAAGACGGTCTGCAAATCACGCGAAAAGTTCAGGATTTTGAACTTGTTAGCGTGTTTTGCAGAATTGCGTAGTTTGGGAGAGTTGGTCCGGCATCGGCGGTAGTTTCTGTTCCTAGGTTTTGCGTACCTACCTATAGCAAAATGTTTATTGATATACAAGTCACAATGCCTTCTGGAAGAAAATTGAATACACAAGTTTATTTGCGTTTTACGGACTACGCAACTCCCGGACGCCCGTCACGCAAGACTCGCAAACTTACAAGAACCGTGCAGACCTCCCGGAACGACCACGCATATTGTAGCCTGGCCTTTACCGTTATAACCGACGTCCTCAGTCCCTGGAGATACCTGTATATAACTCGACGTCCTCTGTCCTGGAGATATCGTTATATACCGACGTCTCGGTCCCTGGAGATACCTGTTATAACCGACGTCCCTCAAGTCTGGAGATACCGTATAACTCCGACGTCCTCGGTCCCTGGAGATAACCGTTATAACTCGACGTCCTCAGTCTCTGGAGATTAACGTTATAACGACGTCTCGGTCCCTGAAGATACCGGTTATAAAAACACGTCCTCAAGTCCGGAGATACGGTTATAAACCGTACCGCGTCCTCGGTCCCTGGAGACATCCGTTATACCCGACGTCCTCGGTCTGAGATACCGTATAACGACAGTCCCCTGGAGATCCGTTATAACCGACGGTCCTCAGTCCTGGAATTACGTTAAACGGACGTCCTCGGTCCGCCTGGAGATACCGTTATAGACCGACGTCCTCGGTCCCTGGAACAGACACGTTATAACGACGTCCTCGGTCCTGGAGATACCGTTATAACCGACGTCTCGTCCTGGAGGATACGTTATAACCGACGTCCTCTTCCTGGAGATACCGTATAACGACGTCCCTCGTCCCTGAATACCGTTATAACCGACGTCCTCGTCTGATGATACCAAGTTATAACGCGAACTCGGTCCCCCTGGAGATACCGTTATAAAACACGATCGTCCTCAGTTTCCCTGGAATACCGTTATAACGACGTCCTCGGTCCCTGGAGATACCGTTATAACCGACGTCCTCGGTCCCTGGAGAAATTAGCCCGTCTCGCGGCGGCTACCGAATGCCTGACACGCAGCGATCGGCAGAACGATAGCATCGGCTCATCATTATTAGCATCGGCTCATTATTCCCGAACGGGTGCCCTATGGTCGATGCGGGTCAGACGATTGCGGCCATAATAAGCTCGCGTTCGGCCATAGATTCCTCTCGCCGCACTGAGGCGTTAGTCCTCGGCGGCAGGGGCGCCCATGGGGTCACCAGGGATGATGCATGCTTTGCCGGGGTTTAATCAAAGACCAGCTGATGCCGTGATGTGTTTCCCTGATGCTCGGTATCGGTCGATGAATGTGTAGTGTGTATACGGGTGGTGTTTTACTATATAATGAGGTTTGGTTTGCATATATGTAATCAGGTTCGGCTCACAGATGTTGTCCGAGTCGCTCCCAATTCGAGCCTGTTTGATCCGGATCCGCGGCAGCGAAGGCCTTATTGCTACTATGCATAAGCTGCGCCTTTGGTCACACGGACAATGATTTCGATGTGGGAATCTATTCCTGGGAACTACCAGGATTTCCCACCATGTTAATGCGCAATCAATTCGTAATGATTTGGGATTCAGCTTTAGGTGATCCATTTCGTCAAATCCCTTGAGTGAATATGTCAGTAGAGCTTATTGGTTAAGTTTCATGTGAGCGAAATATTTGACAGAGTTCAACAGCCTCTATCGTTATCGATTTGTTAGCGCGGCTGCATGGGTATACATTATACAATATACATTCCTAATGCTGAAACGGAACCCAACGTTGCCTCATGAGGTGCTTTGTTTACCTGCATTCATATTTGTCTGCATCATAATAATGTTATCAGCCAGTGTTATTGAGCGGGTCAAGACTCAAGAGGTTTGATATTGTGAGAGTCAACAAAGTTCCCCCATATGCATAACATGATTATCCTTAATCGAATATTTTATACGGTGTGGCATCCGTGTGTGCATTGTGTGAGTTATATGATTTCAGCCAATGTGGTGCACTTGTACTTCACTGCGCGCTCCGCTACACATTCATTTTTTTTTATTCTTCTCATATGACCTCTTGAGCAGACATGTGCTCGGATCCCAAAAACGAATCTCGGGATCTGATCTGTGTGATCTGGATCCCGGATCCGCTGGGAATCAATAAGATCCTCCTTCACATTGTCGATGGATCCACTGGGATCAATAGATCGTCTTCAATTATTTGGCCGACGGATCCCGCCTGGATCGAGATCGCAGAATCACCATTTTGGCATGGGACCAATGGGATCCAGATCCACCATTATACATATGTGTATTTTTGGAACCAATTTTTAAAGTAATTGTCAGTACTTGGGGTCATTCGTTGTCATGCAACTAGCATGTTCATGCCTATTGTAGTTCGAATCTTAAGTGATAAATACTATGAAGTATTGCATAATATTCAAGTCGCTCCTGTCGGATCGAAGATCCGTTGGACATAGATCCTTTTCTCCATTGTCATAAATGCGATCCTGTAGGATCAAGATCCGCTGCAATATGAATCGAAAGACCAATGGATCCAAATCCACTGTTGTAGATTTGTCGTGGGATCCAGTGGGATCAGATCCAACATTGCATTTTGTCGAGAGATCCTCTGGGATCATAGATCCTACTTTCAGATCCATGAACATGTCTGCCCTTGAGTTATACGTCCCAATGAATTTCAGCTTCTGCTAGTCATTGGGGTGAAGCCACTAAATACATATTTTCACGACACATATGTGTATTATACACATAGGCGTCCGAAGTGGTGTTGCAGGGGTGGCAGCTGCCACACCAACTTTGGAACTGGTGTGCCAACTTTCACCAACTTTCCGGTCGTTCATATATACTCGGTCTCCGAAATGCAAGCAGATATATGCACGAACGCGACTTGTAGATGACATGGTAGCCTTGGATTCTGACTGGAGCACATTTATTTACGTAATTTATTTATTTATTCTTGTTTTGTCTAAAGCGCGAAAATGACCTTATAGAACACATTGTTGAAGGTCATAAGTCAGTCATTTTGACGGTTAAATTTTAAATTTGGTACACATATTAACCGAACACATTTCAATCACATATATTTCGGATTTGGGTCACTTAAAAAAAAAAACATTGTAAGAAGAATACACACTGTCTTTGGATTTCTCAAAATTTTGGATTTCAATACAACTCGAAAATTTGAGATCGCATAGCAAGCTTGATAGAGCTGAGTTTATTATTAGTCATTTGATATATGACAATTTTATTTATCTTTAAATGTATCTTTGACAAATCGATTATCTATGTTTTTGCGAAGTTTTATCAACAGCCATCAACAATTTTCGACAAAATCTTTAATTATGGTTTACTATGCATGTTTGTCCATTGCGTATGCACCCCCAATTAGAAGGGCTATGACGTGAAAGGTTTCTAGTAGATTGCAAAACAACAAAAGAGGCCTTTAAGGATTTTTTTTCTTCAGAATACTGCACCAGAGGATGATGGATAATTTACAGTGAATAAATATCATGCTATTTTTTAATAAGTTTTTCGAAGTGCCAGGCAATCTCCGGCTACAAATTGTTCAGGGTGGCAAGGGACACCCTTGAAATATTTGAAGATAGGTATATTAAAAAGACGACATTTTGCAGACCTTTGTTCTAACTTTTCTGATTCATCAATACATTGTATTTGTTATGACTTTAATGACACAGTTTCTGGCCGTTCAAAAACGTATTAGTCGTAAAATAGGCCAGTTTATGTCAACATGTTCAGCGAATCCACCTCGCAACATATCAGTCCGTTTTTATTGGTGATGAAAGCTAGCAGTCGGCTTTCTCTGGAATCCGAAGTTAATCCTAGGAGCATCAATAATAATTACTTGGTATGGATTAAAATACATTCGCTCAGCGCGCTTTAGTTCAATCAAATAAGCCAGTTTTTGTCAACATGTTCAGCGAATCCACCTCGCAACATACCTGTCTGTTTTAATTGGTGATGCAAGCTAGCTGTCGGATTTCTCTGGAATCCCAAGCTAATCCGCGGCGCATCAATAATAATTACTTGGCACGGATTAAAATACATTCGCTTAGCGCGCTTTAGGTCAACAACGTGGTCTTGGACCTTGGTACCCCCGACTTCGATGTTGGCGCAACCACGCACAATCAGGAGGGTCCCAGGATCCGTGCCCCCATTTTTAGAGAGACAGAGTGCACGTTTTCCGTGCTCTTTTCCTAAAAAAATGAAGGACACCCCTTTCAACCTGGCACACCCATTTTTAAATTCCTGGTTGTGCGCCTGTGCACCATTACCCTAGCTTTTGTCCAGGGACGTAGATATGGGACAAATACTAAAAACAAAATGCACTAAATAAAATAAGATTATGTGACGATCCGACCTTTCACCAGCCCCCCCCCCCCCGTTCGATAACATCAATAACATATGTCGAGGAGCGAAATTGTATTCTACCACCGACGTGGCCCTCCCACGAGAAAAATCCTGCCTATCATGCCTGCCTTTGCCCCACCAACTTGAAATAGGTTCCTACGCCCTTGATTATACATGGTTGCAATGCATAATTTTCTGAAGCTAGTAAAAAAGGACGTTTATTTCTTAAAAGGACACTGCCACCTTCCCAAAAATATAAAATGTACGCCGTTTGTGGTGCAAAACATGAAGTAATTGCTGCTGAACACGTTTATGACATTTGTTTCTGACAAATATTGCTCAATTTCATGAAAATGCGTTTAAATATTTGGGCTGATGACGTCATATGAAGGAATTTTTGGGAAAAAAGAAAACCTTCGAGCGCTGCCATATAGTAAATGACTATGTGTATGGCTAAGATGGCCTCAATGTAAAAAAGTCGACTATCATCAACATTTAGTAAAGAGAGACTACGACATCGGCTCAGAATCCCCATTCAAATTTATTGGGGACTGGGGATGTTACATATGTCAAAACCAAACTCGAATTTCTCTGTGATTCAACCTCAGTGGTTGTTTTAACTTATACCATACATGATTGCAATGCCAAGCAGCCAAAATGACTATCTCAACTCAAATATAATGTTAAGGTGGCAGTGTCCCTTTAACATGGAAATATATGAGTAATAGAATACCATACAAAACAGCAGCTAGAAAACATAACGGGATAGTTGTTTTGGAGCCGCAAACTTGAAGCCGCCAACAATTCCCCCGTGTAGCCACTGCTCCAGTACGGCGGCCGCAATGTCACCACCAGTATGGCGGCCACCATATGACCACCTCTCCAACATGGCGCCTTTCTCGTGTGTCGCAGGCACGCCGCACTGCGAGGCGGTGGTGGACGACATGGGACGATGCTGGCCCCGCACGGCGGCCAACGAGCGGCGCACCATCCTCTGCAGCGACATCATCCGGCAGGAAATGGTCAACATCGGGGCGCCGTATCTGTCAGAGATCAACATCTCCAGCGACGGTGAGCCGTGGGCGGAGAGGCGATGTGTACAGGACCGATGTGTAGAGAAGCGATGTGTATAGAAGCGATGTGCATGTGGGCTTAAATGTGCACTGATGTAGAAGGATTGATCAGAAGATGACATTGTGCAGCTGGGTTTACAGGGGAATTACGAAAGAGCCGATGGTACTTTTACAAAATCTCGTCTTAATTATAGCTATGTTTTGGTTTGGGTTCCCAGAAACTATTCTAACTTGTGTACGAGTTAGACGAGTACGAGTACGAGTTGTATTCTAACTCGTATGTTGATTTTTGCTCAACTATAAAAAGCCTCTCAGGTCGAACGAGGGCCACTCAGGACGGACAAGGGCCATCTAAGACCGACCAAGGGCCATATTATGCAGACTTATGGCCCCTCAGGCCGACTGTGGACTCCCTCAGGCCGACCGTGGGCCCCTCAGGTCGACAATGGCCCCTCAGGAATACTGTATAGCATCAGGCAGACTATGGGCCCTCTTAGACCGGCCAAGTGCCATCTCTGGCCAACCGAGGTCCTCCTCAGATCATCTTTAGGTCGGCATAGATCACCCATGCCAGTCGGTATAGACCACCCATGCCAGTCGGCATAGATCACCCATGCCAGTCGGCATAGATCACCCATGCCAGTCGGCATAGATCACCCATGCCAGTCGGCATAGATCACCCATGCCAGTCGGCATGGACCACCCGTACCGACTTGAAGACGGCTAACTCGGCTTATAAACTCCCATTTTGGCATGCGTAGAGCCCATTCTGACTCTGACCGTCCGCTTTCTTTTACTCAAGAGGCCCCCCCCCCACTCACACTCATTTTTGTATTGAACCCCCGCCCTTAGTTTTTAACATACATTCCAAGGGGTAGTGAAGGCACGACCCCCTTTGCCAGCATTAGCTACCATGAAATTAACGGCCGGTTGTGTCACAGCCAAATTATAGCTGGCAGCCTTAATTCCACCCCATGCTCACGACCTGGACCAGCCACCGACGACTCCGTGTGGAAAATGCTCTATTTGGACCACAAACATTCTGACGCTGATGGCCATTGAATCAAATTGAATGGAATTCAAAACTGAATGGGCTCAGCGCTTTCTCGCGTATATTGTAGTTATACCATAGTGGAGGCCCGTGGCTGATGTGCGTATATGTTTATATGGTGGACTTTCACTGAAATGTTTGTAATAATTCTGCACTGAATACCAAACATAATTATACGTTAATGACTTCATGCATTCTTCATGAGTTGAATCAGCAACTCTCCACGTAAAGGTTGGCGGATTGTGGCTCACTGACAAGTGACATTGCCCATTGCACGTTGGATACTGAGTATATGTGATGAATGCATTACAGTGCACGTTTTAGCACATGAATCACAGGTCACTGACTGGTGCGAGGTTTCAGCGGTGGCTTTCCGTGAGTGTGATGCCACAGGCCAGTGGACGGGAGGTGGCAACTGGACCAACTACACCCTCTGCATGGACCCGCTGGAGGAGCTGGAGCAGGTGAGGGAGAGGAGGGAAGAAAAGGAGAGAGGGATAGAAAATCTAATTTGTTTTATCTCTCAAAGCAATGTGAAATCACATCATTTCTTAAAAAGCAACATGCTTGTCAGATTCTGCACAAAGACGAAAACTATCACCCACATAAGTATTCTTAAAGATCTCTTTTTGATTTATTCTTGATAGATACAAATTTTCCAATGCTCTTATTTTAATTTGCAATGCTTATTACGGTTTGTAGTCCTTTGAAGTCAGCCTGAATATGTGTTACTTGACAAGTGCAATACAAGTATAAATAAATGATAAATTGAACGGTAATTCCGCGAGTTTCCTCAGTTCCAGATTGATCATCCTGAGCTCAGCCGATGTGAGTGGAATGTTACTGTTTAATTCCCAGCTCATCCTGTCTACATCTCCTGCCGTTTGCACTTGCATTACAGATAATGTGTTGCCCAGCTAGACTTGATTGCGTCTTAGACAGCGTCTGCTCGAGTGTACATACATAAGAAGGATTTCCCTTTCCAATCAACATCCAATCTACGTCGTAGATCGATACATGTAGGTACAGGGTGCGCATTAAGTTCTGGCCGCTTTACGCCTGGCCTGTTCACGTCTACTCTGATTGGTTGGCAGTGTGCCAATGACCTGGGGCGTGACCCCTCTGACCCTGGCCATCCTGTGGGGAAGATAAGAGCCCCACCTTTTCATGTTTAGTTATGGATAATCAGAGGAAACGACAACTTGTCGCTGGCTACCTGCGCGGGGCGGCCGGATCCGGGGAAACGAACGCGAAAGTGGCGGTGAACTGCGACGTTGGACAGTGGACAGTTCGACGGATCAAGGCCAAGTTGCGTTCTGGGTGAAGCCTTGATGATGTTCCCAGGCCTGGACCACCTTAAACTGTCCGAAACTCTCCGAACCATAGGCGTAGGAGCCGGGGGGCAGGGTGGGAGGCAGCTGCCCCCCCAACATTTTCGGATTTTTACATTACGCCTATAGACGGTGCATGGAAAGAATCGACTTCAAAATGCCTTTTGCCCTCCCCCCAACTTTAAATGAGTTCCTACGCCCCTGCTCCGAACATGGACGCCGTGGCCCAAGTTCATCAAGGACAACCTCAGGCAGTCTACCAGGTAGTTGGACGGATCGGGTGGCTGTGCCGAGAGGTCATCACTCATCCCCATCTTTCATGAGGTCATTCCCACAAACATCAAGTAATTTACGATCAAGGAGACCTACCCAGATGACAAATTTGTGGTCCAGCAAGACAAGACACCCGCACACAACGCCAACGCCATTCAAGAGAAGCTGGCGGACGAGCTCAGAGAGCCATATTTCTGGCGCAAGGAGATGTGGTCACCCGATCTGAACCCGTTCGACTACAGCATCTCGAGCATTTTGCAGGGGAAGGTTTAGGCGATATCCCATCCCAACCTGGAGTCTCTCGAGGCTCACATCGTGGAGGCACAGAATGGGATGTAGGAGGCCTACATCGCCAGCACCTTCAGCTCCCTTTTAGGCCATGTGGAAGCCGTCATCAAGGCCAGTGGCGGCTAAATCGAGATATAGACTTGAAATATCGCTAAGTTGTTGGGTGTAACAGCATTTTGGATATCTATCCGAAGATATTTGTGTTCTGTACATGTCTTTGTGAAAATGCCAAAAGCGGCCAAGACTTAACCCGCGCGGCGTAGGGGTCTCTCGCCGAACGCGCGGCGTAGGGGGGTAAATATTACCCCCCTCTTATCTTTCCGACACAATAACCGCAGCGGAGATCGCGGCAGAGGTGGTCGCGCGATCGGAAAGCCTCTCTCAACATTGATGAACGAATTCGGAATTGCAGTACCCCACATTTTTTGATAGGTTAGGTCAAATGTTAATGTCATGGAACGTCAGTCACTATGAAATCGAGTTAATTGAGACTGTTCATACTTCAATTAAAATCCTTTGATTAAAGACTGCTCAAGTGCACATTAAGGGCTCTCAAAGGTGTAATAGCAATTCTATCATTAAGTTAAAGCATGAAATTTTGCAATGCAAATGTCAAGTCAACGGTCAGGTCACAAAAGTCACTGTCCACGAGAGGTCAAATAAAGCGTTGTACAACATGTTTAGGGTCCATTTTGCATTCGTAAAATCGATGAAAACAGTCATTTTTACAACTTGACCCCGTCAAAGGTCAAGATCAGGTCATCTAAGGTCAAAACTGAAAAACTGACGAATATGAATAAATAATGCATGTTTCTAGGTTAGTTTTGTCTCATAAGCACAAACATGACATTTATATATCTTATCAGGATCAAAATCCAAAAAAACGTTATTTTGAAAAAATGATGTCATTAACCGTACTTATGCTTGGCAGAGCAATCAGTCACTGAAAAACGTAAGCATATTACGGGACGTGAAATTTCGGTCTGGGGTATTCATGTACAACACTTGGTTTCTCAATTAATATAATTATTCCCGGTTTTTTAGAATACCTTTGAAATTTTAAAAAAAATTGGGAAAATTTCCTAAAAAAAGAAGTTTTTTTTGATTTTGGGGGTCTAAAACCAAAATTTTTGGAAAATTTCCGAAAGTGCCCGATCTTGTAGAAAAATTTAAATTTCCTTTTCTTATACAGTTTTGCGTTTGCGATGGCTTAAGCTATGTTTTCCTACGAGCATTCAAAACATTATCGTTATTCAACCAAGAAATGGCAACAATGACACTGACGTCCTCAAAACGTCATTATCTCCCAAGTTCTCATTTTTTTCGATGAATTTTTAGGTGAGATGTCAAGCATTGATTGGCCGAAATTAAGGTTTATCTGCACTTGGTTTGGAGGGACTGTCGTTATCTGTACCGGGGTTTTCAGTTATTGCGCCGAGATATCACGTGAGGGGGGGTAATGCACTTTACCCCCTCTACGGGGCGCGGCGGGTTAATGCGTCACCTGTTACAGTGGTAGACCATATGCTCTGTCCACTTCACGTGTACACCCATAGGACCCCCGATGTTCCGGTGCGCCGTTGAATCAATCTTCGTAAAAACGCTAGTTGCCTTCTGTAGACCAACTCCTTACCTCAGGGTTGTACTATTTCAGTATAGAACCCTATATTTCTCCATGGGCCAATTTTGTTTGTCGCTATGGCCGAAGGGCAAAGCTATTTGAATATCATGGACTCAATATTCAAATAAGCCTTGTGAGTCTTAAGCGCAACCGTTTTATTAAACGTCAATCAATTGTCCATTGTGCTTGCTTCGTATTGCTGCACGCAGGAATAATCTTAGAAAACTGATGTATGCGCATCGCCCTTCCCTAGATACCGTGGGGGCGAGGGCTATAGTTGAATCTGCACTTGTTTCATACTGCGTCCAGCATCCGTACATAGGCAGAGACCAGGGACGAAGTTGGTGTCGTCCAGAACAGTGGAAAACTAGAACATACACACGCAACACACACACATCAGGTTCGATGACCTTGACTCACCATACACATCACAATACATACAACACAACTCAAAATGGCCATACATCAATCACACAGTTCACACAACAATCACACACTATCAACACACACACACATCATCACTCCCACACAACACTACACAACACACACACCAACAATATATATATAGATATATATTATAATTTATATATATATATATATATATATATATATATATATATATATATATATATATATATACCAACTTGGCCCACGCTCGCCATTGGTGGTGCTTTTCAGAAAAGTTGGTGGGGCTTAATGCCATATTGGCTGGCTGTTTGGCATGGTTAACGTGAAACATTAACTTTTTTTACGCCTGGAAACCTTTAAATCTGATAAAAGTTGGTGGGGCAAAACACAAAGTTGGTGGGGCTTGCCCCACCATTTGAAAAGGAAACTCCACCCATGACGCTCGCCACGATCGGCCCCAGCTTGGCCCACGCCACGCTTGGCCCATGTCCCTTTAAGTTCGTACATCAAACCATTCTTTTCATGCTGTTACAAAGCTTCCTTGTTTGAATCCTCTGAGCGAATTTCAGGCATATAATTAGAGCGAGCCGATGCCACTCTTCATTCTAAGCTGCATGTTGTTGATGTCCTCAGATTGAGGACGGCAGTTCGCGGGCCCTACTAACCTACATCACGTTCTTCGGCTCGCTGGCGTCGCTCGTGTTCCTCTCCATCGCTCTCTTCATCTTCTGCTATTTCCGGTGAGTCTTACCTCAGTACACCAGACACCTCCACTAAGTTCAAACGAAAGTTGAGCGTCAGCTGCACACCGCCTCTGATCGGGTGGTGGTCAGGTTGTCAGACATTGACCGCTATCACCCGCAGGCCTCCGTTGTCGATGCACCTTCTGAACATGAAGAAAAATCGATCAATCACGGCAACTGACATTTGACTTCAAGCGACATATGCTTGAGAACAGCCTGTGGAAAGGTCACAGTCCTTCCGGGAGATCCCGTGGCCGTGTCTAGACGTGCTAATTGCCATTACACGCAGACTGGTGTCATGGAGGCAATGTGCTTGGCAATACATTGTCACAATCGAATCGCTTAGTCATACTATACTAACACGTAGGTCGGGTACTGGAGGTGAGCTTGGTACGGACAATGATATATTATGTCGTATAAGCGTTAACTGCCAGGGCATGAATTGTGGCTGCACAGGAATCTTGTAATATTGGGTATGGACTATGGGTTCTGACTCACTGAAACTAAACGCACTAAGATATGCGTATTATTAGCATCGAAGAACGTTGCAATTATCTTGTGTTGTTTCAAAATCTCTTAGACAACACTTCACATCTTTTGAACCGTTACCTACCTGTGAAATGAAGGGTAGGTATGAGGTTGAGTTAAAAATATGCCATTTTAGAGTCAATTCATCTATATCTATGAACGCCAAATGAAGGAAAGCTGAACAAGTATATGACATGATAATTTCGTGTATTCTACACTAGCATACTGTGTTTTAGTTCATATTGTGTGCCATGGGAAACGTAATGCGTCTTCCGAACACAGAACTCCCGCCTGAGTTACAGACTGTTCCGCATTGCAAGAAGACTGTATTATACTGTGCCGCATTACTTGAAAGTTCTGCGGTACAGTATGCCAAACAGTGAGCAGCTGTGTTTCACGGTTTTAAATCCAATGCGAATGCACAACAGTTGATCCCGCGTCGAGATGAGAGTCGCACAACCTGCTCTATGGAGTTGTCGTGGAAATGTTATCTGGCATAATTTCCGGGACTGCCTTTCGTTGTAAACAGGCCAGCGAGGCGCACACTGCCAACTCCGGGAGAAGATATACCTAAAGCTGAGTACGGGATGAAAAATACCAAAAAATGATTGGGTACTGCTAGCCTGCAGCTAGCAATGATGATGAAAGAGGCTTATCGTGGGCTCCAGAGACAAACTCGGCGCAGTTCATCAGATTTGGGTGACAAGGTGGTCTCTGTTCTGGTGCGTAACTCGAGCACTTGTTTGTGAATCTCAGCACAGTCATCTGATGCGTTCCCGAGGACCAGAGAAGATGAACGAGTGAATGGTTTCCCTAGCTGCGTAATAATATGTGCGGAAAACATGCCGTCTGTGATACGGTGGTGGAATGGTGTAAGGTGTGAATGGCTTGGCATAACAATTTACTCTGGATGGATATTATGCAAATATAGGTGCGGAAATTGACTCGAATGTTTTAGTTGACTTAAAGTATTACAGTGTCCCAAAATCTGTCAATTTTTTAGAGAAATGACACCCAAATATGAATAATTTTCCACTCTAACTCCATTTTAGGATTTGATTTTTCACTCCGAAATTATGATTTGTAATATTGATTCTGATATGACAAGGTATAGTGACGTAAAGTACTGATTTAAACAAAAACTACTGTTTTTCATATTCAGAACAGAAATCAATATTGTATCACTTAATACATAATATTCACCCTTATGGTCTTTTTTGGTTAGAACTTTCCCCTCTTACACCCAATCGAAGTCATATTTTGGGACACTTAAGTATAAGTTTATGTTTCCAACCTTTCCATGATAAAAAAGTGATTTAGTCAAATCACTCACCTTAAGTCAATAATTAACGACCAACTTATAGCTCTGTTTCTCAAAACATCGTGCATTCAGTATTGTATAATGACCAGGTAATAACACATGTCAAAAGAATGCAATCTGCGGGGGACATTGCTAGGCCAAGATAACAGCACAGACAACCCACCACTTCAAAATAACCTCTTAAAGTACGCAGCGCAAGTCGCAAACCCCATAATACGGTCACACAGGCCTGTGATCTCTCTCAGCTCTGATGGTGAGCGCGAGTGGCCGGTGTTCTGGGAACGTTCAGTCACCCTCAGAGCTCTGTCCCGGAAGGGAGCCGTCATGTGGCGTCCTCCTGAGAGCCTACTGAGTAACAATCTGTGTCCATCGGCCACAGACACAGACACAGCGGCAATCGGTCACGGTTTGTAACAATTCACTGATCACAGCCAGCAGGGTGTGGCGGTGCAGCTGTGATCAGCGGTTAGCCGCGACTTGAGCTGCGGCAGCTTGGCAGTTGGAGCTGCTGTATCCTGCTGACCGTCACACTGAAGTGTTCAGAGCAGAAGCAATGCTGGGTGACATGGTTCCACTTTTGGCTGGTTAGTGTGCTGGAATGAGCTGTTGTGGATGTCTCGTAAATCAGTTTTGGCGGATGTAGAGATGGATGACCTGTGATATTATGACGCTGAAGTGTGACGAAAGGAAGAAAGTGTGACGCTCTTCAGGTGAAGTTGCATCAGGCTATAAGAATACGGGTGTATTTAAAGAGGATTGACACGCGTGAAATGTGGCGCAGCTCCATCGCACAACAGCACTTCGATCATTTATGTCAATACTGCATCACTGCACCATTTTTTTTTGTCGTGTATGTACAGTAGGTACACACACGCACGTGTCCTAAAAAAAATTGTCTGTGCAAGCTTTCCAATTGACACGGTGTTTTTATCTAGGCCAATATCAAGTAGGTATGCTAAGTTACATTGCGATCCTTTAACCCTATTCCCTGCGGACGGCCAGAATTACGTTAACCTGCGGGGGGCAGATTCCGCCCCCCAGAAATCTCGAGAACCGCTCGGCCGATTTCGATGGGACGAACACCATTCGATTCGTCGTGACGAAATCTTTTTTTGATCCAGAAATTAGCTTTTGTTGTCTAAAATGGGGGGCAGGGGGCAAAAACATACGAAAATTTTGGGTGTTTTTTTAAAGGTCATTGTGGCCATGTGATTCGACCGATTTGCATGCAACAAAAAAAACGTTTTTGAGGGCCTTCAAATGTCATGTTTTTCAATGTGTAAAAAGGGACAAGTACAACGAATATCATAGGCGCACTCAGGGATAAAAATGGGGAGAATTTGTGATGAAAAATTATGTTCTTTTTCTTTAGTGTTTGGGAACGTGGGAACGTCACAATTTGTGGGCTTTGTTTGCTGTAATTTGGTCCGAATGTAAACAAATTGTGCATAGGCGGATTCAGGTAAACAGCGTTGGGGGGCACCATGTGCGGAACGCCTTTTTTCATCTTGAAACTATTTGAAGTTGGGCCTAAACTGACGGAGAATATCCCTCCCAATTTTATGTACCTGAGTGCGCTCTGCTCCAAAATATGTATACACCAATTATGTATGATGTAACAAAGCCATCGACTTAGTTTCTGACGCTTTTATTCCACCGCAAACTACGAAAGGAATTATGCGCCGCACCCCGCATTCGAAACGACCTCCCAAAAACATGACCCTGGAGCCGCCTCTGCTGGGCCGATTAAAAAAAAAAAAATACAGAACACGCGTCATTCATATTTAGGAAAAGCCCGAAAGTTTCAAGACGATAGACGTAATGGTTCAGAAGTGGCGGGCGAAAAGCTACGGGGGGGGGCAGAATCTGCCACCCCGCAGGGAATAGGGTTAAGTTTTGGTCCCCCGGCCTCCGAAAGTTGTTGACCCCTACCCAAAAGGTAAAAAATCGAAGTCGTCGTACATAGCTGAAGTCGACACCACGTCCACGAATCGAAGGCTCCCTTCACGATGATATCACCTCGGGAGTAGAAATGGCTTTACCCAGCTCGACTGGATGTTAAAAGCACAAACTTTACCGAAGGATGACGACATAATTTGAGTACGTAGAGCACTAACCATACGTTCCACACATTCAGTCATTCTTATTGATTGGTGAAATGTGCCTGATAAGCCGAAAATATTTGTCTAAGTGGAATGTTTGATGGGTTTAAGTCATCCCTGCAAATCAAAGAACAAGTTTATTTTGCCATAGACAAGAGAGTGTCATTGCATTTTTTAAAGAAAATGGAACCCCTCTTTCTTTCTGCTGCCAAATACTATCAAACAATCATTGTTTATTCCGTTGCGTGGTGGTGTTAGTGTTCCGAACCTCTAAGACCGTGATATTTAATTTGGTTTGACTTCGATTAGTGCATGGCCAAAGACTGTTTTCCCATTGACCATGTGCTTAACTGTAGCGGTGTATCAAATGGAGTGTTTATATAATACCACACGGGGCCGGGAAAATAATTATTTGGAACCGAGTTCCGAGCTGAATATTCCGCCAGAGACCGAAGGTCGAGGGTGGAAATTAAAGCACGGACCGAGGTCCCAAATAATTATTCCGGCCCAAGTGTGGTGTGAAATTTACCATATGCCGCTGAAGATGGACCAAATGAAAGCCATATTTTCCACCATACTTGGGTTTCAACCTCGGCAACGAAAGGTGAATAAAGCAAATCAGAGAGATTCATACAGTCACTATTTTCTAATTCCATGCACTCTTTTCACTCTTTTCTAACTCTAATTTAATTAAGACACCTTTTTCACTCTTTATACTATTTGCACGAGATTTGGGAAAATATTTCGGCCCGGGAGCAGAAATGTTTTCCCAGATCAAATAACATTGAGCTGAAATGTTATACCGCCCTCACGTGCTAACGTTAAAGGGATATCTCGGCACATGGTAAAATACATTCCCAAAAGTGATAGTACACTGCTAAGCCTTAAGTAAATGACCTTGCATTGAACTCTTGAATATATGTGCTTGTGCTCTAAATAGCCAGTCTTCGGCCATGCACTAAATCTTTTTAGTGCATGGCCGAGGACTGTTTTCCCATTGACCATGTGCAGTGTATTGTAGTGTAGCAGTGTATTCAGGGGCGGATCCAGCCCCTCGGTTTGGGGGGGCCAACTTTTTCCGGCAAAAAGGTACCCCCATTTTTTTTCCTTCACGGATTTGGGCTTTTCACCTATTGGCATTAAGAGATTAAAATTTAAACGATTTTTTCCCCGAAAAATTACATTTTTCGGATTTTTTTTCGGGATTTTTTTTTAATACATTTTTTTCCGGAAAAAAAATTCGGAAGAAAAAAAAATCGGTGAAAAAAATCAAGGGATTTTTTTCGTTTTTTTGGGGTAAAAAATCGGGGAAAATCACTTTAAAAACACACAGAACACCATAACAACCATTTCCGTAGCATATACATACGTAGGTAATCAATAATACGTTTTATCTCTTACCAACTTCGCAGAGGGGCGTCAACCGATAATTATTGAGGGGGTCGATGAAATGAACGAAAAAACGTATATCCGTTTTGAACTGCGTGCAAAATGCCTTTGCAACATTTTTATTGTGGATTTCCATGTTAAAATACGCATTTGTTTGATGTTAGGTGTTTTAGGGGGTGAATGTCCCCGTCATATCGTTCGCGTCGCCTTTTTCGGACTCGGGCAAGGCCATGATTTAACTGTGCCAGCTTTTGAAAAATTAACCATCGCCTCAGGTTGGGTCTGAACAAGGCCTCCTGATGTTTTTCTGAAATAACTTGTTTACTCTGCGGCGCATCTTGCTGGAATTTCACTAGCTGAGTTGACAACATTAATATGTATGCTGACAAATTTTGTGAAATTGTTCAGTCATTTGGGAGAAATAAGTTTTAGTTTGGAAAAAAAACGATTTAAAAGTTGGTGGAAAACGGTAAACATATTGTAAAGACATCGTAGAAAATAGAAGATTTGCAGCAAATTGCTTAACAGAAAGCGACAAAGTCGAAAATGCCATTTTAAATTAGGAAGGCCAACTCGGATTTCAGAAATTTTTGGGTTTCTAACCCTAAAAACTGAAAAAATGGGGATTCACTAAAAAATAAAATTGTCGCAAGGATTTTAAAAACCAAAAGATAAGTGAGAGAACTAAATATGGGAAATCCCAAACCAAATTTTTTCAAAGCAATGACTTGCAATAACTATTTGTGAATTGAGTGATGGCTCCCTAAGTGTACGCAAACCTCATGACGTCATTTTTTAAAATAACTTTTTGGACTTTATTTTGACCAATACCAACAAATAAATACATTTTCTGTGTTTTTGAGGACAAAACCGTTTTTTTAACAAAACTGGGCAAAGCTTTATTTACATTTATAATTTCTCATTTTGAAGGTTTTTCTGACGGAGAAAAAACGCTATTATTGACGTGATTGAGTCTAGGTCATTCAACTTGACCTGGAAGTTACCCAATGAATGAAACTGAAAATTGCATACGTTTAGATTCCTCACATGACAGGCAACATGCTGGTTCTACCGCGTTTGCTCTATGATGCTTGGTTGGAAGTTAACAGGAAATTCCTGTCAGCCCCCCCCCGTACGGCGAAAAGGTGGAAACGGTAAGTGAGGGTTAATATTGTATGAAGGGGCCCCCTGGCGCCCAGGAATTCCGTCAAGGAGAGCTCTCTGCCAATACCACTTAATTACATTAATATTTCCCATTTTCCAAATTTGTGTAAGCAATTGCAAATACTTGGGTGATGCGCGAAGCGGCGCGAAATTTTCCAGTTTTTGTATTGTGAATAGCTTGGATTTTGACTGCTTTAAAGCTATTTTAAAACGATTCAAAATTTGTTATCTTTCCTCGGGTACCAGACCAACATGTTAATACCAAATAGTACCAAAACAGTCCGTATTTGAATAATGTGGGTATTCACTGATATCCTTTGGTGGGGGGGCAAAAGATATGTTGGCCCCACCCTTTTTCGCTTTGGGGGGGGGGGTCATGGCCGGATTGGCCCCCCTTGGATCCGCCCCTGAGTGTATTAACTGGAGTGTTAACTGTTAACCCGCGTCCCACTGGGGGGGGTGTTTGAACATTCCCCCTCCTGTTTTTTCAAGATAACGAAAAAAAGGCAGCGCGTAATTTGGCATAACTAATCATTGATTTTGTCCACACATTCGGCAAAAATTCAAGTTTCGTATCGGGTTAGGTCAGGTCACCAGGTCAGGTCAAGTGACCCCACCTACAAAACAGTTTGCGTCGTGCATTACCACAGTTTCTTAACAGATCCGATACAATAGTTTTAGGATTACAGTCAAATCATCAATATCTACAAAATGCGTGTCTCGGATTTTTTATATCGGTGACCTGAGGTCGGGTCAATTTTGTGACCTCCCATTATAAGTCAATGACAAATATTCAAATGTCTTCTTTTTCGACGATATCAGTCCATTTCCTTCTGGATAATGTTATAATAGGATATTATGCATCATCCAAATGCAGGTTTTGCTCAGGGACCCTAATGGGGTCATTTGAGGTCATCCGAGGTCACCAACACCTTTTCGTAATAACTCTAAACATAATGAAGATAGAGAAGTGTAACTTTCACCAATGTGTTTGTCTCGTCAAGACACATCTCCTGATATGCAGCATGACCTACTTGGATCACCACTTGACCTTGACCTGAGGCAATTTTTTAAGTTGACCTGACATGATTAAATTTAACATATGTCCAAGTGCCTTGACGAGACAAACACGATGGCGTAAACAGTATCGCGTTATCTTTATTAGGTAATAAGTTATTTCCGAAAGTATGTTTTGCCAAAAATCAGCATTTTGACTTTAATGACCTCTAGAGCCTAAACTATTGACCTGAGGTCAAATTTGAGGATAACGATGTCGTATGCCAATTTCAATGGCTAGCGATTGCTTTGGAAACGTTTGTTTATGGATAGCATAGTTTCCGAGATATTTGGGGGTTTCTGGAGCGATGTGCTAAAACTGGAAAGTTTGACCTTCGATGACCTCTGGTGACCTGAGTTTTGAAGTGAGCGAAACAAATATGAAATAGTTTCGAAATTATTTTTGATAACAGTTCGAACAATGGTTTTTGGTTTGGTCTACGTGCCAAAGGAGCCGAGTTAGAGGGGGGTGTTCAATCACCCCCCAGTCGGGCGAAGGAAATGCAGAGGCCCAGTGGGGTGCGGGTTAATACACGTACTACCAAAAGTGATAATACACTGCTTAGCCTCAGGTTAATGACCCTGCATTGAACTCTTGAAAAATATGTGCTTGTGCTCTTAACAGCCGGTATTCGGCCATGCACTAAATCGTTTTATGTACTCGTAGCATTAAATATTCAGTTTATAAACTCGCCTTCGGCTCGTTCATAAACTGAGTCATTAATGCCACTCATGCATAAAACTATAATAATCAACCGTAAGAACAATAGGATGGTGTCATTACATAGGCCGTGTTCTGACCATACACAATACACATTCCCTGCGGAGTGCGGCATAGATAACAGTAGAACAGTAGGTCTGCCTGCGGGAATCCCTGGAATCCCCGGCGGGTATTTTGATTGCACTACTCTACCAAAGTTTGGCAATGTACTTATACATTAATATTCCTGTTAACTCTTAGCTTCGGGAATCGATAGAAAACACTTTTCTACCGATTCCTGGAATCCCGAATCCCCGCGTGGAATCGACGGTCAGAACACGCCTATAATACATACATACCTACCTACATATCTATCCTTCCATGCTGCTACTATCAAATATGGGACGATCTTAAGCCGGACATGCACCAAGTGTGTTTATTTGTTACCATATTGCAAATTATTGCTGCCAAATGTTCTGACGTCAACCTGGGAGTCGTTTCTTTCTCGTGGGTAAGCCTTATAAGTTATAAAGGAATCTAGGTACAGACCGCGTGTGTTAATTTGAAAGCTCTTGCCGAGTAGAATAAACTTTGATTCAGTCGAAATGCTTTATATTTAATAGTTCTCGTTCTAAGAGTCATACACATCTACCAAAAGCAAGACTTTAATAGAGCTCATAGGTGTGAATTTAAAAAAATAATAATAATTGGGAGTGCTACGGGTGTGAAAGGGCCCTTAACATACCTGAGAGCGCACATACCAGACCTGAGATTGCCCTTGCCAGTCCTGAAAGTGCACTTAACAGACCTGAGAGGGCCCTTGCCAGGCAAATTTTGGGTTGCCAGAGCACCCCCCCCCCAAATAAATATAAACCCATGATAGAGCTCTATTGAATGTTTTGCTTTGGCAGATGTTTATGACCCTTAGCACGAAAACTATTGAATTTAGAGCATTTTGACTAAATAAAGTTGATTCTACTTGACAAGAGCTTTCAAATGAGCACACTAAGAGGTAGAGCTCGACATGGCTGCACTTTTCCTTGGCCTAGCCGCCCCACAGCCATGACATCAGAGCCACAACCAGCCGCAGCCACTTCCAAATGTAAATGGCTGGCCGTTGACCAGCCATGACGATTTGTGAAAATTTATATTATGTGTTTATTTTCAGTCTACTGTAAGGCAACATGCCAATACTTCTTTTAACTATGATTGGTTTTGATAAGATTGATCCAAAAACAAAAACAAAAACAGGTAGACTATGCAGCCACAGCCATAGCCACAGCCATGATCTAGAGATTTTCCAGTCCGGCCCGCCCCATTAGCCATGGGGTTCGGCTGGTCATGGGGATAGCCGCCCCATGTAGAACTCTACTTAGAGGTCTGTACGACGACTTCGATATGTGATCTTTTGGGTAGGGGTCAACAACTTTCGGAGACCGGGGGACCAAAACTCAAAGGATCGCAATACAATTTGCCATACTTGTTATTTTGGCTTAGAGAAGAACACCATGTCAATTGGTAAGCTTGCAACAACAAAAACCGTTTTTTGGACACCCTAACGCACACGCACACATATGAGCATGCTGCATTATCAAAATCACTTCAGCTGTAATTAACACTGCATATTTGCATGCGCGAGAGAAAGGAATAACTTTCCAACTTCAAGTTAGTATGCAAAAAATGATGAGAAGACACACATAGTATTTCAAATGCTGCTAAATAGTTGTGTTTTCGGAAACGATTATGTAATGTACAAGTTCGTGTAATGAATACCTTGGACTTAATCATTTATTTTAATGCGGGAAGTTTTTATTTCCCACGATTTAGATACTGCTTATTTACGACACCTGGTTCCTCTAACAACACGCGCCTGAGCTTATGTGACGTGTTGGGCCATCGCATGCGTAACAACTCACAGGATCTCTGCCCGTGAGCCAGCCCTGCCCTCAGCTGACACTTGACAGCGCCCTCAGCTCGAGTCACGCACGCCAGCCGTTTGAAGCAGCGATCAACAGCGCCGGCCGCCGGCCGCCGAGCGCCCCCATCTACCACAAACAGCTGTCCGACAGCGGACAATTTCAGTCGCCGCAGACCAGCTGGTGGCAATCAGTGGCGCGGATGGTGCTTCCTCTGTCTGTCCACCTGAAGCGCAGTGTGGATGGTGTTACCTCTGTCTGTCCGCCTGGAGCGCAGTGCGGATGGTGTTACCTCTGTCCTGTCCGCCTGGAGGCGCAGTGTGGATTGGTGTGTTACCTCTGTCTGTCCACCTGAAGCGCATGTGCGGATGGGTTACCTCTGGTCTGTCCGCCTTGGAGCGCTAGTGTGGATTGGTGGTTACCTCTGTCTGTCCGCCTGGAGCGCAGTGTGGATGTACTACTCTGTTCCTGTTCCGCCTTGCGAGCGCAGTGTTGCATGTGCTTCCTCTGTCTGATCCACCTGGAGCGCAGTGTGACTGGTGTTACCTCTGTCTGTCCGCCATGGAGGCGCAGTGTGTGATGGTGTTACCTCTGGTCTGTCCACCTAAGCGCAGGTGCGATGGTGTTACCCTCGTGTCTATCCGCCTGCGAGCGCAGTCGTGGATGTTGTTAATCTTCTGTCTGTCCCGCCTGGAGCCGCAGTGTGGATTGGTGTAACCTCTGTCTGTCCGCCTTGGAAGCGCAGTGTGGATGGTGTTATCTCTGTCTGTCCGCCTGGAGCGCAGTGCGGATGGTGTTACCTCTGTCTGTCCGCCTGGAGCGCAGTGCGGATGGTGTTAGCTCTGTCTGTCCGCCTGGAGCGCAGTGCGGCATGGTGTTACCTCTGTCTGTCCGCCTGGAGCGCAGTGTGGATGGTGTACTTCCTCTGTCTGTCCACCTGGAGCGCAGTGTGGATGGTGCTTACCTCTGTCTGTCCGCCTGGAGCGCACTGCGCAGTGTGGATGGTGTTACCTCTGTCTGCCCGCCTGGAGCGCAGTGTGGATGGTACTACCTCTGGCTGGTCCGCCTGTAGCACCATTACAGTATCTAGCCTCTCTTTTGCCTCGGTGGTGAGGTTAAAACTGAGTTGTGCTGCTTGGAGGGGATGAGCTCACAAGGTATGATAAGTGACCGTTATTCAACTGGCGAATATTCCAAGGACCACATTGCAAGCCGTGTCGCAACCACAATATGATAAAGGTTACAATAATGCTGCATCGCAGCAAAGCGGTAGGTATATCTCTCACTTAAATGCCCCTTAATTTGCAACAAGTATTTGCCGTGTCGCTTCAGCAAATAGTCCAATATATCATACCTGCCTGTCTCATAACTGGTGGATCGGTCAACGTCACTGCGATATTGTTTCGTTCTGGAAAATATCGCATGCTACCGGATGTCATGGTAACGATATTTAATTGCCCTGCTTGGATGTTTTACTGCCCGGATGGAAGTTGGAATGCGAGTGGTCCATCGCCTGATCCAGCGATATTATTCCTGGAAGTGGTGGCCAGGCAGCCTGACCACGTGATCAACTGCAGGTATCCTAGGCTCGATCACGTGACCAGTTCCTACTATCACGTGACTAGTGCCTGCAATGACATGGTGGAGTCATACAGCGTTAACATATACAAAGGTGTGTGGGGGAGCCGGTAGCTCCGTGGTATGTCTTCGGACTGTCACGCAGCGGCCCCGGGTTCGATTCCCGGGGTGCCGGTTCCGGGGATAGCCGCCCGGATCAAATCCCTAGGCTCCGAGAGGAGGGAATCCACAGGAAGAGTCAACCCCAGGCCCCTTCCCCTCCCCGGCATGATAGTCTCCCGGAACATGGCGAAAGGCCGACCCGGATGAAAAAAAGTGTGTGAAGTGACTATCGGGATTATTCCTATGACTTCCTGTATAAGTGTAACGTGTTACTTCTTCCTCAATACGCAACCCAAGTCGTGATGTCATTTTACATAATCAGCTGACGGCAGGGCGTACTCAGCTGACTACGTAGTGTTAAAGGCCATAGACACAACAAATAAGACTTCCTTTCCATTAAATGAAGTTCAACTTAGCATTGAGAGGCCACGAAATGGATCAGAATTCTTTTTATCATTCTTTTAAGAAGTTTTAAAGCTAGTTGAAAGCTAACGCTGCTTGGTAATTCGTGTTAGAGTGATTCTGATACGTCAAAATTTCCAGTAACTTTCCTGGAAGCATAAAATAGATACCTTTTTTGTATTTAATTAAGTTATATTAAATAAAAATGCATCACAAAAACAGCTATAGTATGAACAAATCAACAGTGATGCCTGATATGACGTAATTTGAAGCCACAGTAACAGCTGAAAACTCAAACGCTATGTGAGGAGATGTTTTGTCGCAAGTGCGCCAGGAACGTAACGTGTTTTATTCTTAGTTTAAATTCGCTTGATTCTTGTAATAAGTGCACCTCTTTATTTTTTCAAAAAATAAAGCACATATCCCTATTTTACGTGATGGATCTCACATAGCTAAGTTCTCAGCCGTTTTCCGATAAATTGAGGAACAACTTACGGCCTATGACCTTTAACATTACGTCGTCAGTTGACTACGCCCGTGACGTAACACTTGGGTTGCGTATTGCACTATTCCCAGAAATATCCAGTGTTTCAATATGTAACCGATTACAAAATGTAATACACTCTCCAACTTGTAAGGAACTACTCATCGCAGTACTTCCTTTTTTTAAGTGGCTCTGAATAACTTTTTAGATAATAAATATCCGAGCCACTGTTCTTCTCCACAAATCAAGTAGTTTGCGTCGGCAGCTTACTTCAGTGCTGACCGCTTCGCACTTTGCGGTTAATCTGTCTGCTGTCAAACATTTACTTAACTTACTGATGAAATAAATCAATTTCGTACACATGTGTTTTTCTTAATCGATCGTCAGGTTGTTTCGAGAATATCTGTTGTAGTTGCTTGCTTTGTACATCCATTACAACTGATGATAAAAGTTACAATTCCCTTGGATTATGATTGTGGTTTGAAATATAACCATCATAGCTCCTAAGGTTGTTTTTAGATGAAGTTCGACGTTCGTCAACGAAAAGGCGGTTTATCAGCGACCAACGTCGGGGCATTGTCGAAGATGCGAGATCCATATTTCTAGCATCATCTCCATGTCATGTCCTTTATCCAACGTGTGATCGGAATATCACCGTATTCTCTTAATCGTGGCTTGTCAGCGTCACCTCACGTCAAGCTGACGCAGTGCTTCAGGCTAAAATAAATTGATGTCGCATTCAGACTCTCAATATTTTGATCAAATGCTCGCCAGTTGCACCACAGCTCACGTTTTTGTCATCATCATCATTGGTCGCATCTTTTGTACATTAAATGAGAATACTTATCGCTTTGAGCTGAACAAATTCAAATAATCTCGGTCTAAGAAAACTAATCAGAGCGCACGTATTGCTGTCGGCCACTCTATTGTCCACGACTATTATGTCTTGTCCGGCCCGTTTTACCCAACAAAGCAGGCCTGAGGAGACAGCACTGATGCTGTCATCACTGTGGAGGCAACCGCTGTGGCAGACGAGCTATCGCGGGAGTGTTTAGCACCTTGGCAACAGGGGAGACGACTAAAATTGTCACTTGAAAAAATACTCGAAACAGTTACACACTACAATGTTACCACTGTCATACTTGGAGCTTGAAGATGACATTCGATTTGGTACTACATGGTACAGGGTGTTCGTGTCAGAGTGTACTCAGGTTTTACTTCATATTTATTATATGAAACATAATTTTGTCAAATGCAGGGCGTCGACGCCTAACAGACCATTCAGACTAATCGCACCAGTTTTTTTGGACGTCCCAATGTGCCGCCACCGTCTAGGTGCCGCCCTTGACGAGGCGCCGTCCCATACCCAGGTGCCGCCACTGTCCGGACGCCACCCAAGTCAGGTGCCGTCCCTCAAAAGATGCGCCCCTTTAGCCAGGTGTCGCCCCTTTAAGCCAGGTTGTCGCCCCCCTTCAGCCAGGTGTCCGCCCTTTACCAGGTGTCGCCCCTTTAGCCAGGTGTCAGCCCCTTCAGCCAGGTGGTCGCCCCTTCAAGCCAGTTTCGCCCCTTCCAGCTAGGTGTCGCCCTTCAGCCAGGTTTCGCCTCTTCAGCTAGGTGTCGCCCCTTCAGACAGGTGCCGTCCCTCAGATGTTGTCACCCTTCAGCACGGTGTTGTCCTCTATAAAAATGTACCGTCCTCACCGGGTACCGCCCTTCAGCCAGGTTCTCCCTTGCCAGTGCCCGTCCCAATGCTAAGATGCCCCGCCCCCATGCGCCCCTAGAAAAAGCAACTTTTTCGCGTGTGAACATCCCCCCCACTGGTCAAATGTGTGATCATCAATATATGCAATAATATATATATATATATTATATATATATATATATATATATATATATATATTGCACCATATATCAATATATTGGTGATGGATGCACTCTGAGCCTGGCACATAAAGTGTTGAGAACCGGAGAACCACTTGAGCTTGCCGACATGTTTGTTCGTGTACATGAGACGCGCAGTCGCAGTACACGACAGGACGACCAGCTTCAACCTATGTCGTACGAGATCGGAGACGGGAAAAGGCGTTCGCTCATCGGGCAGCGGCGGGGCCTCAACCACTTGCCTTGTGACGTCACGGAAACTGACCCCAGTACGGTTCAAGACCTTCTGAGGCGTTCATTTTGCCGGCGTTGCTCGCTGCGCGCCGGTAGGTGACGTCTCGTGGATGTAGGTATCATGTGAAATGGTGCCTATGTCAAACACGACCAATAAGCGACTTAGTGTGTATAGCGTGCCTGCATGGACGTGTGTATTTTATATGCTTGTGTTGAGTGTATGCCGTGTTTGTACCTGACCTTTCCCCGCTTTAAAACTTTTGACCGGGAAATGTAAAAGCCACATGGTACTTGCATGAGTGGAGATTTTCCGGAAATTACAATACAATCAAATTGCCTACGAAACTGCAAACAAACATTTTCCCACAACAACAGGTAAGCTTCATCCCTCAGCTCTTCTTCCGTAGCGTCTAGATCATATGGCTCTATGTACACCCTTTGCGCGGCTCACCACGGGCCCGACGGACTGTCTGGAGGTGCGTGAGGCCTTGTCGACCATGTGCGCAGGAAGGCGGCAGAGGTTCCTGACGATTGGAGCTATATCATTCAAATTTACCTACAGAAAATGACGACGGGATGGTAGATGTCAACGCACAATTTGCATGACCCTGGATTATTAATTTTAAAGCCGAATATCACCAAAATGTCGCCCAAACAAGTCGAACAGTCGTCAAGACTCAAGTCATACAACGTCCGCTTTACCGTTCCAAAAACTGTCACAGTCTTATCTTATAAACCGTATGACAAACAACTTCTAGAAAAAAATCAAAATGCTTGGCTGCAACTTTTGGCCATGCGGCAGTTTCTGCAATCTCTCAGTCTGTTCGCCTTTGGCGGTAGTCCTCATATCGCATATGAGACGAGCTGTCCCTTTGATGAAACGCCTCTCTCAGCCGTCCTGTAGATATTGGATCCGATGCGACGCCGGCTAAAAAGAGAACACGCACCAGTGAAGGCAAACCCGTGTGATGTCTAGAGTCTAGGGAAAATCCTGGTATTTGATCAACAGTTGCATGCTATGCCGACGTGTATGATAGTGTGCGCGATAGAATGAGAACATGTTCTCCGGTTCATCCGTTGTTAACTCTCGGTTAATCTAAGAGTGATCTGTCGCAACGATCCGTCTTTCTGTGATCTGTAATGTTCTGCTTATTCAGCAGGTAATCAGATGATCAGGCAGTCAGGTGACAGTGGCTGGCAATCAGTCAGCTTTCCATGACATCAGCAAACACGAAACACCGTGCCAGCAACGTAGCCAGATTTTCTCTCAGGGGGGGGGGGGGCACGTCCGGGAAAAATCCATTTATGCTCCTAAACCATAATGCTTCTGACCGGGGGGATAGGTGAGGTTTTCAAAGAATCTCATTCTATCTAGTGTGAATTTATTTCGCTCAAGGGGGGGGGCATAGCCCCCGTGCCCGCCCCTTGGCTACGCCCTGCGCCGTGCTGACCGCTCGACCAGTTCCAACTGAACTCACGAAGCAGGCTCACTTTGTGCACTGTACTCAACCGACACAGCTTGATTGATAAAGGCTACATTAAATCGTGAGCTGGAGCTTAACCCTATTAAATAACAACTTCCTGGCTGTCTGACGATTGATTGCCTCATACGTTATTTCCAGCCGCTGTCGAACATCTAACGACATAAATGTAAATTGAAAACTAGTTATTTGACATTGAATCTCGGTTTGGGTATTGACTTTGACATCATACGACTGCAGAAAGCTCTACAGAAATAGCGAAAAGTTTACTATATATAGGAATTCCACGTCAAATCGATCAAAAACAGACAATTTGCTATCTCATTCACCTCGATTTTCTTGAAATTGTGTCGACATGTTGCACTATAAGTAAAGTCATCGTAAGATATGTTTTTATTCTCTAAATTTTGACCTTGCGCCACTGACCTAGAGATTATCAAACTTTTACTTGACACCATAACATTCCAAAGTTCAAGAGCATATAACTTTGCAAGTTTTTGTCCCAGTCTTCCCAAAAAATGCATGCAATAAGAAATGTGCCTAACTTTATTCTAATTATAAAGCATTTAAGGTCAATGAACTTTAATATTATTTGATTTTGAACTGAAATATTACAATATGAATAGCACAAATCACGAACAAAACAATATTTGTGTGGACCATTCATAAGGTTAGAAGAAAACGGTACATCAAATCGGCGCTTTCACGTGATGTGACCTGACCCTAGAGTAATTATTTCCATTATGTTAAAGCAATAGCCGTTTTCACGATGGCTTATTTTGCGCGAAATGTTTTAAAACATTTTAAAATGTTTTAAAATGTTTTAGTAGTAGCCGCTTTCACGATGGACTAAATTTGCGAAAAAAAGTGTTTTGGCCTCGCCCTACGGGACCGTAGGGCGAGGCTAAAACATTTTTACGCAAATTAGTTCATCGTGAAAGCGGCTACTACTAAAACATTTTAAGCATTTTAAAATGTTTTAAAACATTTATCGCAAAATAAGCCATCGTGAAAAGCGGCTAATATGCCGATAAGGGCCTCATCTGAAAGGTCGTATGCTACCAATCCATTTATGTTTTCGATTAAAAGGAATGTCAAATAGGTCATGTGTGACCTTGACACGTGACCTGATTTGACCTGGAGCATTCACTTCTCGTAATGCTTTACAGTATAGCCAATATGGGTATCGTTTGAAAGCTCAGCAGCTGACCAATACATGTGTCATGTTTTCCTAAATGTGAGATTTCACACTGGTCACAAGTGAACTTGATACGTGACCTGACTTGACCTGGAAAACTGACTTGTCACAAGCCGTTACAACATAAGCCAATATGAGTATCGTTTGAAAGTTCAGCAGCTAACCAATGCACTCGTGGATGTTTAGTAAATTGTGGAATGTCACACAGGTCACAAACGACTTTGATACGAGACTGGACTTGACCTGGAACACTGGCTTGTCATAAGCCGTTACAACATAGCCAATATGAGTATCGTTTGAAGGCCCAGTGGCTAACCAATGTATTCGTGATGTTTTCAAGCATGCGGGATATCTCACAGGTTACGTGTGGCATACATACATTACATGGCTGGCCCAGCTATGAATTTTCAAGTTACCACATAAACACTTATCCAGGTCATAACAGGTCATGTGGGTCACATCTGTCCTGTATGACATGACAGATGCTTTAAAACATCATTGGTTAGTCAATCAGTTTTCAGTTCATACTCATATTGGCTATGGTCTTACGACAAGTCAGTTTTTCAGGTCAAGTCAGGTCACGTATCAAGGTCACTCGTGACCTGTCTGACATCACACGTACTTGAAAACATCACAAATGTATTTATTAGCTGCTGAGCTTGGAAATGATCCCCACATTGGCTATGCTGTAACGCATTATGATAAACCAATGCTCCAAGTCAAGTCAGGTCACGTGTCAAGTTCACACATGACCTTTTTTTACATCCAACATAACCAAAACAAACATTGTGTTGGGTTGGTTAGCCTACGGTCTTCAGATGAGATCCATATTGGCATATTTTAACATAATTAAACTCACTTCTCTATGGTCAGGTCAGGTCACGTTACAGAGGCGTAGGCGATTTTAAGTAGTTTTCTTTTAAACTAATGAATGTTCCACACCAAAAAAAATCCAGTTTGTAAAGAACATGTCGAGCGATGTTAATTATATGTAAGATTAAGCGGAATGGGAGGTTGTGTGATTTTTGCTATTCAAATTTTAAGATTTCAGCTAAAGGTCAAATCAAGTCAAAGGTACCATTGACCTTATATGTTTGATGTGCAAAATGTAGTTGGACCCATTGCCTATAGCATGAATATTGTTTCTTGTGAGACTGGAACAAAGACTTTTAAAGTTATAAACTCTTGAACTTAGGGATGTAATTAGGTCAGGTCAAAGTGAAATGATCTCTAGTTCAGTGACTCCAGATCAAGTTTCATAATCAAAGCACCTGAGATGGTTTTGCCAAGTAGTGGGCAGTGGGCACCGCTAACCGAAAAGTTAGCTTAGCTAACCGCTAATCCGCTAACTAAAAAAATCACTTCCGCTAACGCTAAACCACTAACAAAGTTAGCGAAAGCTAACGCTAACCGCTGACCACTAACTTTTACTATATGAATTAGCTTCAGCTTTATATGATTTTTTTGCTCTTCAACCCTAAAAAACGGACAGAAAGCTGAAATCCTTATGTTTTAGTCAGGGCTGCAGTAAGCAGTGCGATCAGGATACACAAAGCTGGCGCCAGCAAATACCCCTTCAAGCTTCCTCTGGTGCCGAAAAGGCCATTCTAACTAGCTCAGCCCTTTAAGACCATTGTGATGGCGAGCGAGGACTACTTTAATGTTTTTTGTTGTTGTGAAAACGTCATTTGATGGATAGCAATTTTGATATTGTTTGCTGGGAATATGTGGCAGCGTGATCTGCTTTAGCTACAATGCTCATGTCACTCATACAATGCTCATGCAATTAACTTAACTCAATCACTTTTGGAACATTTTTTGCTTTAATGTTTGATTTTGATTGGTGAGGAAATATGTTGTGGCAACTTCGTTTCGGCCAGATGTGACCAGGGGCCACTGAAACCATTTTTACCTGCCCCGGTTGTAGCTTAGACATAAAACTATCCAAAAAGGTATTGCAAGCCGATCAAGGAGTACACAAATAATTAAATGAACACATTAATCATTTGTTCATTCGATTCAACTTATTTAAACAGAGGCGGAAGATTGCTCCGTTCCTGTCATTCCACCTTCCTTACCCACTCCTTCCCACTCTTGAATGTATGAATAACATGCAACAAACATGTATGAATGTTATTAGCGGACTTCAAGTAAGCGGAACTAAATTTAGCGGAAGCTAATTGATCCGCTAACGGTTTCTAAAGTTGGCGAAAACGCTAATCCGCTAAACAAAAAGTTATTTCCACTAGTTAGCGGCTAGCGGATTAGCGGAACTGTGCCCACCACTGGTTTTGCCCATAAACCGACATGTATGCAAAGTTTGAAGCAAATCGGAGAGGG
>VOPJ01008812.1:0-50977 GCA_014673585.1 Semibalanus balanoides | reverse complement strand
TTTTCCGTTTTTTTCGGAAAAAATCGCATTTTTGTAATCTCCAATGCCAAATAAGGTGAAAAGTCCAAATCCGAGGAGAAAAAAATGGGGTACCTTTTTGCCGGAAAAAGTTGCCCCCCCCCAACCGAGGGGCTGGATCCGCCCCTGACTTTACACGTACCACGCGCCGCTGATCGACACATAGTGCATACGCAGGGCGGATCGTTTATTTACACATATGTGTTTAATTTGTGTCCTTGCGACTTTT
This sequence comes from Semibalanus balanoides, assembly GCA_014673585.1. Lineage (NCBI taxonomy): Eukaryota > Metazoa > Arthropoda > Thecostraca > Balanomorpha > Balanidae > Semibalanus > Semibalanus balanoides. The sequence goes on along the minus strand of VOPJ01008812.1, from coordinate 50,730 downwards.
GGTTGCCGATATATATGTCCGGTATTGCAACGATATTTTGTAGGTAATTTCGTAGACGGAATAGGGGTGCACGTACGCACGTGCAGTGTGACACACAGATTGACCTGTGCAACATTGCCAGTGGTGTGGTTTCAAACCACAAAACAAATGTCAGCTTAATAGGTCCAGCCGTTGTTCTGGTATAGCAGGATAATGTGTTCTGACACCCCTGACGCGGCACGTGTCACGCGCCATGCTGACCCCTTACGTGAGACGTAGCATGTCAATAACATAATGGGATTGAATGGGGTTATCAGATAGCGAAGACCGCTTGTCAATAGGATGCAGGATTGCAAAGATATACATAAGCGTCTGAAAAGCGTTATGGTCGGGTCGGGCCGGTCCGGGCTTGGCCTGGCTGGTTCGGGCCCATTTCGGGCCCGATCGGCCGCTAATATATGATACAAATCCGGTATTCAGTGAGGACTCGCTGCGCGCTTCGCGCTCGCTCGTAATAACCGTATCTGAACATGACAAATAGGTAAAACAGTGACACTTAGGAGGGAAATACCTGCTGGTAATAGAAACTGATATCAAGTTCTCTTTGCAAACATAACACATGGTGAATTTATAAGTACGAAAGCTAATGAACAAAATTGATCAAAAGCATCTGGTAACTGCTTATTAGAACATGCTGTATACGGTTGACAAGTAGGTACTCTAGACACTCCACAACTGTATGGCTCGTCTGCATTAGATCATAGCATTGTTCTGACTTCGCCTATAATTGGGTTTGTCCGAGGCTTGTTCTGTTGACAATTTGTTTATTAGTTTATTTTCTGTTATCGCCAAAAGAGCTGCACTTCAATGACAGGCAAAGTAAAAATCATTAAAGGGACTGTCCCACCTTCAAAAAATGTGTCAAATGTACGTCGTGTTTGTGGTGCAAAATATGAAGTGAATGCTGCTGAACACGATTATGACATTTGTTTCTCACGAACAGTGCTCAAGTTTCATGAAAAAAATCAGTTTTAATATTTTGGACTGATGAGTCCTATTGAAGGAATTTTTGGGAAAAGAAACCATCTAACGTCTGTAAAGAGGACTAGTTTATGGCTAATGTATGGCCAAAGGTTTAAGACAAGTCGGGACTGTAATAAACATCTGTAGCACAGAAAGATACGACATCGGCTCACGGCCAACCATTCAAATACATTGGGGGCTGGCGATGTTACAGATTCAAAATCGAAACTCGAATTTCTCTGTGATTCGACCTCAGTGGTTGTTTTAACTTATACCATACATAATTGCAATGACTAGCACGCAACATGGCTATCTCAACTCAAATATTATATTAAGGTGGGACAGTCCCTTTAATTAATATCTAACAGGCAATCAATGAGCATGACAGTTAAAATGTCAAGTGACAATTAAAACATGCAGACTAGTGACGTCATTTTCTCAAAATTTCCTGACCAAAACCAATCCAATACCGAACCGGAGGCATTTTGGTTGACCAAATATTGACCGATTTTGGTTGAGGCCAAAAATGTTCAAGATTTGACCAATTTTCAAATAGTATACTTATTTATACACACTGGCAAAAATTACTTTGTTAACGTCATAATTCAAACAACGCACATGTACAGTTTCCAAAAAGATATTATGATTGTTAAAAAGGAACTAAATACATTTTGAAAGCAAAATAGTGGATGCCGCAAGCAAGGCCAAAGACAATTACTTTAACGAAATGAATTTTGAACAAATTGTGTATCAAATTGTTGCTATAACAATAAGAATGCGTAAAAATGTGATACAAATTGTTTAAGATTAAGCTGACCGAAAAGTGTCCAAAAATTGATAAGCCTGACCGACCGATTACCAAATTGGTGACACAATTTGTTCAATGTTCAGTAAACGAATGACACCACTAGTGCAGACTTAAAAGAACGTGACGATGTAAAATTCTAATTTCGATAAATGGTATATATTATAAAACAAAACATACCCGGGTTCGTCAGTGGATGATGTGAGTCACCCTCGGCTCCTCAGCGGGCTGGTATGACGTACACCCGGGCTTCCGTCAACAGTGTATGACGTCAACTCACGGGCTCGTCAACGGCTTGGCATGACGTCACACTCACTGGGTCGGTCACGGCTGGTATGACGTCACTCTCACGGGCTGTCAGCGGCCTGGTTAATGACGGTAACACTCACGGGCTCGTCAGCGGCTGGTATGACGTCACACCTCTCGGGCTCCGTCAGCGGCTGGTATGACGTCACACTCACGGGCTCGTCAGTGGCTGGTATGACGTCACACTCACGGGCTCGTCAGCAGCTGGTATGACGTCACACTCACGGGCTCGTCAAGCGGCTGGCATGACGTCACACTCACGGGCTCGTCAGCGGCTGGTATGACGTCACACTCACGGGCTCGTCAGCGGCTGGTTATGACGTCACACTCACGGGCTCGTCAGCGGCTGGTATGACGTCACACTCACGGGCTCGTCAGCAGCTGGTATGACGTCACACCCACGGGCTCGTCAGCGGCTGGTATGACGTCACACTCACGGGCTCGTCGAACCAGCGCAGGGCGGCGACCAGCGGCTGTTGCTGCAGCAGCGTCTTGCAGACCTGGATCGTGCTGCATGTCAGTGGTTGCTCGATCAGCACGAAGTAGCCGGTGGTGATGCAGAAGCTGTGCATGTAGGAGGGGTGCAGCGGCCAGCGGCAGCTGACTGACGCCACGATCTCGGCTCGCTCGAAACTGCTGCCCGCTCCTGCCGAACACGCAGCGGCACCGGTGGGGGAACATGAAGGCAATGCTCGTACATTACTGCGACACATTTAACGCGCGCAGGGAAAATGCTTTGGAATGCATAATATGAGCATATAGTGCACTTTACAAAAGGAATATAAATGATAATAGGTAGGGAAGAGAGTGGAGAATTGGGACGCAGGAGGATAGGGACATGTATGATCTTAGAGATAGGTAGCGCCCGACCACCATTTTTACCTTCACGTTTCTCTTTTTTATATCAGGCAACGTTGGAAAATATCATTTGTCCTTTTTCGGTGCAGGGGAATGCTGTGCGGGGTGACTGCCAAAAACTATTTTTTCGAGTGTTACTCCAGCTTGTGCGTTTGTCATGTCAAAAACTCTTAATTTTCCCCCACCTTTCTTACCTTGGCCATGTTTTAAGCTTACATGGTCTTTATCTTGTTGCTTACATTTAGAAGTATATAAGATAATTGAAAAATGGTGGAGAGTTCGTCTAGTAGCTAGCAGACGCTGCAGGATAATTGGGACACCCGTCTCAATTATTATGTGGGTGTCCCAATTCTCCTGCGGATGTTACGATTTATCTGGCACTATAAGCTCTTGAACGCAATTAGAAGCAAATGCAATCAGGTATTTACCATTACAAATTAGTTGCAAGTTGCAACACATGAAGCTATACATAACTGTTGTCCAAATGCGCCTTAGTATGTCCCAATTCTTCCTCACGTCTGTCCCATTTCTACTTGCGTGTGTCCCTATTCTCCTGTAAAGCAAGGTCTTTGTTTTTGCTCCACACGAGACGTATCCTACCGCAAAGACAATATTATTTGCTAACATGACGCAAATAAATGTTCAATTTATTCGTTGCTGTGTGACAATATTGATTAGTTGTTATACTTTGAGCAATCCTTCTCAAAGTGAACTTCAAGTATGTCCCAATTCTCCCCACTCTCCCACTAACCATCCATTTAACTTTTGACCAAAAGGTTTGAAAAATAAGTATCGATATAATTACATAGATGAGTCAGTTAAGCCAGTTACAGTCAGTTACCATAAATATCCAGTTGATACAGACTACAGTACAGTTGTTCACAGTACTCTTACAGTTATACAGTTGTTGTAATACAGCTGTTTACCGAAACTTACATGAATAGTGAGATCCTTATTTGTGTTATAAACACTGAGCTAAACATTATTAGACTGGTTAATATTCGACATGTCCATGAGGTGGTATTACCATAAAGGTGTAACATTTAAAAACGTAAACGTGACGTAACCTGATAGGCTTCGATAACATTGTCTCAAAGCAAAACTAACAACACAACTTCAGGAATATGTCGTGTTTTTTTATTTAAAGTTGCTGATACTTTTTACACCATGACAGTACAAGCTTCGATTCTCTTCTTTTTTCTACGATTTTGAACTAAATACAGAGATTCGCCGTGCTCAACATGACGTAGCATGCGATTTGGATGCTCTGGTTACTTAACTTTTCAGACTGCGATATAGACTGCACCGTAATGCATTGGAGTACTGCGGTACAGTTTTCAGTGCCGTTACAGAATGACACAAAACGTAGCTCTAGGAACTTGTTATTCAGTGATAAGGTACCTTATCAGCGGCAGAACGGAGGAGCTCGCGGGGGTGCCGGGAACGGCGGGGGTCGGCCTTGGTTAGAAAAAATTGTGCCATCAAACCTAGAGCACTCAAAGCAGGAAAATACGAACCGTGTACCTAAAAGTGTGCATTTTTGAAGAAATGAGGAATCAAGCCTTAGAAGTCGACTTATATACTTTTTGTGTGGCCCTTGGCCTCCAATTGTTGAGTCCCCCTGATCTCTCGGCCCCCAATGTTATCTGACCACTGCGCGTATCCAAAGGAGCAGAAAGTGCCAAACCACCCAAATCGCCTGAAGTCGACCAAAAATGATGCATTTCCCAATGTAAATGAAAACTTTCGCAGCTTTTACTAGGGAAAGCTGATCACATATTCACGCAATAAGAAGCGAAATCCGATCAGTTTGTATAATTGTGTGACTTTTAGGATTGCCCTCAAATCTGTCAATCTGGCGTAACGATTATTCACGTCTTCTAAGCGTAGATTGCGAGGTGTGAGATGAACCGCGATAGATTATATAGATGATAGACGTCACCAATTTAAGTTTTGTGTCTCGTTTTCTGTTTCAAAGGATACTGTTCGGGTCGGATCTATGTAGTCAGTTGAGTCAGTTGAGGTCAGGTCGATATCCTGAACTTTCCAATATAAGTCAACGAGAAATATGCAAATGACAAAAACTCTTTGGACAAAAACAAACATAATATTGGACCAATTGCTTCAAATAGCATATGATTTTTAGCTCATTATTGATACCCAGCACAACAGGGCTATTTAAGGGAAAACTCACTGAGGGTTTGGAGACAAGATCTAAGTCAATGTTTTTAGGCTTTAGAGGTCAATTAAATGACACGATGACATTTTCTGAAGAAAAAAAATCGTGAATAATTTCTCATTGGTTGAACATGGATACTAATAATGACACCATCGTGTTTGTCTCATAAATCAACTTTGTACCATATTAGCCGTTTTCACGATGGATTATTTTGCGCGAAATGTTTTAAAACATTTCAAAATGTTTTAAAATGATTTAGTAGTAGCCGCTTTCACGAATGACTAATTTGCCAGAAAATGATTTAACCCTCGCCCTACGGGACCGTAGGGCGAGGATTAAAACATTTCTCGCAAATTAGTCCATCGTAAAAGCGGCTACTACTAAATCATTATAAAACATTTTAAATGTTTTAAAACATTTCACGCAAAATAATCTATCGTGAAAACGGCTATTATGGTGATTGCTGACCGGGACAGGTCAACCTTAAAATTTGCCCTCAGGTTAGCGTCATTTTGTGACCCATGTAGATTATGTTACATATGGGGTGATGTGACTCGACAAGACAAACCCTGGTGACATTCGCACGTCTTTATCTTTATTATATCAAAATGTATTGGCAAACAAGTGCTTGTGAGGTCAGATGACACAGCAAATGCACCTGGGTCATCGAGAATTAGCTAAAATTACATGATTATGAAAGACTTGACCTTACCTTATGCATATTCTCTGAATAGAAAGCATTTGTATATTTTCCCATTGACCCTTATGGTAGGTCACGAAATTGACCAGACCTAAGGTCAATAATATACAAATGCAGAGATATGCGAATTTTATGTACTTATGGCCAGGGTTTCATACTTACAGTATGACACCCTGCATGGTTAAAATATCTCAGACAAACATTGTGGCTTTGGCACGATCACAAACATTGTTGGAGACCTGACCTGACGTGCCATGGTGACCTGAGCTCAGATGACCCGAGGTCAAAACTTTTACATAATGTGTGTAATTAATGCAGTAATAGGTAAATAATAAACAGCTTTTCCAAATTTTGCGGTGCAGCGCTCTGCAGTTTCTTCTCTATCCTAAAAATCTTCAGGGGCGTCTAAACGTCCCTTCCCTTCTCGTTACGGCGCTTTTGTGAAAGATACATAGAAGCACATTTTAGTGACACAAATTGCACATTCCTCGAAACGCAAAGCCTTATTGGGAAAGAAGATAGGTTAATTGGCATGTGCAACATTTTTTTTTCTTCTGAAAAATATATGTGAGCATTATAAAAATATCTCCTCAGTCCCAACCATGGGCGTCACCAACCGAGGGAACAGCCTGACAAGTGTCGGACCCCAAGATCGCTTCGGGCCCCAAGATTAGCAGGATTGTAATATAACTCTATGGGAGTGGGTGACGACCACCTGGTTGCCCCCCCCCCCACACACACTCCAAATTTTGTGTCGACGTTCCTGGTTCAACTATCCTCGATCTCCCCTACTCTGCCGTTAATGAGCAATTGTTCGAAGGATTTAAGGATTTTTGTGGTTTATGGTGCCAGTTGCATAAAACTGGAAATTTTGACCTTTGATTACCTCTGGCAGTGATCTAAATTTAGACCCTAACACAAAACAACAGGCATAATTTCGACAATAATTTAGCGAGCTATCTAACGTCATTTTTAAATTATGCCTGATCCCCAATGGAACCGAGTTCGAGGGGGCGTTCAGATGCCTTCCCTGGCACGACTAGGCTGGTACTGAGCACCGGCAGCGCGCAGGCTAACAACTGCTTTAAAGCAAACTTTCCCTTCATAAGCTGGTTAAATCTTCAACAAAAATAATATTTTTTTACGATTTTAGTCGTTTGGTAAAGCTATGGCGCCGATGGACCCCTTCGATCAAATCCTGTTCGCCTCCCCTAATCACTTTCTCAAATGGACATCGCTGGGGTAGACCTTATTCGATGTGTGTTTTATTTGTCATTTTATTCAGTTTCATTATTTTATTAGTATACTGCTATTTTTATATATATATTATATATAATATAATATATATATATATATATATATATACAAATTACACTTATGTTCTAGTCATTATCAGTTCAAGCTTTAAAGGTATCAGCATAGGTACGCATAATAATGTGCCTTAGTAGCATTATTTTAATTGCACTACCCCAGTGATTCCTAAGCCACGGCCCTGCCTTCAGAGCTACCCCGCCTGCCAATTATGTCCCTGTACTGACCGCCGCCGGGCGCAGCCGGGAATTTGACGACATTGTAGGTGGGGCCCTTCAGGCCGAAACTCTGACCCAGGTTGAACACGGTGCCGTCTGGCTGCACGTGTGGGTGTGCCGAGTGGTTCACTACCTGCACGTGCTTCATCAGGTTCACCTGAGGCACAAGACAGCAAACAACAATAACACACCTCTAGTCATCAATCAACGAGTTACTAACCGTCAAGGCATACCATATCACTATTCAGCATGTTTTTATATTTCGCTGAACATTTTATTTCAATGGGCGGCATATGACCTTAGTTGTCGGCCCGCCCTTAAACCCCAATCATCATCATCATCATTTTATTTCAATATCGATCTGTTTACTTTTTCAGCGCACTCTTCTGAGACAAACTCTCCTACCGACACTAAATGACATTCCTCACCCGCTGTTTGGTCTCCAGCGTTTGCGGGTCGATTCGGAACAGATATGGCGTCTCGGTGAGGGCGTACAGCTCGTCTCCGTACGGATAGATGCTGATCATGGCGTTATCCGACATCATCTCGTCCGTACTGAACATACTGCTCACTCTGCGGAGATAAGGCCCGTACTGAACATACTGCTCACTCTGCGGAGATAAGGCCCGTACTAAACATACTGCTCACTCTGCGGAATAAGGCCCCGTACTGAGAAACTGCTCACTCTGCTGCGGAGATAAGCCCGTACTGAACATAACTGCTCCACTCTGCGAGAGATAAGGCCCGTACTGAACAACTGCTCACCTCTGCGGAGATAAGGCCCGTAAATGAACAGACTGCTCACTCTGCGGGAGATGAGACAACACACACAACACACACACAACACACACACACACCAACACACACACACCACACAACACCACACACACACACACACGCACACCACACGCACCGCACACGCACACCACACGCACACGCACACGCACGCGTTACACGCACACGCCACGCACACGCACACGCCACACGCACACTGGCCACGCACACGCCCACGCACAGCACACGCACACGCACACGGCACACGGCGCACACGCCACACGACACGCACACGCACACGCACCGCACACGCACACGCACACGGGCGCACGCACACGCGCACGCGCACGCGCACGCTCCACGCACACACACACACACACACACACACACACACATACATCAGATATTACATACAAGCACTTAACAGACCGTGAGGTTCGAAGATAGACACTGAACTTAATATAAAAATCATATATAAAGATTCCAGACTCACACGTTGTAAGGAACCTGTAAGGAACACCACTGAACGCCTGTCATATCATCCAGTTCTCACAAGAATCTGTCACTCATTGCTTCACAGTTCACATCTGGAAGATGGTCTGGCAGGGTCTCACCGCTGGAAAATGGTCTGGTAGGGTCTCACCGCTGGAAGATGGTTTTGCAGGGTCTTCCCAGCTAACAATTTGACGTGTCGCTACGTTGTGAAAAGGTTGCAAAACAACTACACAACGTTGTGATAGTGTAATTTTGTAGACTCCCAGGAACGTTGTCAAAACGTTAACCCTGTGACGCTCAAACAAAAACGTTGCAACAAACGTTGCTACAACGTTACTTTGAGAAGCGATAGCTAACTGTGACTTTACGTGTGGTCATTAATCTTAGTAAGATTGGTGAATATGCTCAATTTTAGATAATATGTACGCACATGCGAGCTGTTATTCCCCAAGTTATACGAACAAAGTTGTGACATCGATAAAGATACACGTTGCTGTAACGTGGAACAGCGAATGTTTATTATAACCTTTCTTCACAACATTCACAACGTTGTCGCAACGTTTTTAAAACGTAAAATTCCAACTTGATTTTTCACAACGTGTGTACAACGGTATCTGTTTACATGGGTTACCGTGGAGTTGTCTGGGCAGGTTCTCACCGCTGGAAGATGTCTGCAGGTCTCCACGTGGAAGTATGTCGACAGGGTCTCACCGCCTGGAAAGATTGGCTCTGGCAGAGTCTCACAGCTTGGCGGAAGATGGTTGGCAAGAGTCTCGCCCGGAGATGGTCTGACAGGCTCTACGCTGGAAATGTCTGGCAGAGTCTCACCGCTGGAAGATGGTCTGGCAGGTCGGGTTCGAGGCCATCGTGCCGAACTCGGAGACGACGATACGTTTCGCAGCTGTGTTCCGCTCGAATGTGCGCGATCGAAGGAATCGGTTCTGATACGTGACCATTCCCCCAGAGATGTGGAACCTCGGATAAAGCAGGCAACATATGTGACAGGTGGCAGGGTCCATCATGCATGTGGCGCATGGCTGCCGTAGACTTCTTGCCAATAGTGACTCTTTTGTGACCTGACCTTGACATTGAAATTTTTGCATACAATTTAATTTTGCTTTAACGTGAGATGCATTTTACCTTTGAAAGCACTTCATGCGATAATACTCGCAATCTAAGGCTTTGAATGGAAAGTATAGTCTACAAACTCAAATATCTCAATTTTGACCTTTGACCTGACCGTGATCTGTCAATGTCATGTGACCTTATTTGAAAAATGTGCATACAATTAAGCTGCACCTCAATGAGAGCTTTCGATTGCAGTCTTGCGCGTCTCGCTGCGGTTATTGGTTCGGAAGATAACGAGGAGGCAGAATGTGTCCCCCAGTGGGGCCTTTTACCCAGCGTAGGGGAGGCAGCTGAGATGTTCGGCTGCATACCACAGCGGGGCGTGGTTTAAGCCAGACAACTGACACAAATGCCGAGGGATCTTATTACTCATTAGCTACTTGTGGTTACTTGTGGTTTTGGGGCTAGGGCGCATAGCCTGTTCGGGCCCAGGGCGTCCATTTGCGGGTTTGTGGGATCTTAGTAGTGCCGCACAACGAACAGTACCTACGCTCCGACCACCCCGTGACAGTTAAACCTTCCCAGTAACTGGCACTTGACGTCACCGGTACCTACATATCATGCCACCACAGATCAATTCTACCGGGGCTTGAGCCTGGCGCTAACGGGTTATGAGCCCGTGATCTTATCCGTCGGGTACGGGGACAGCGATATCTACTTATACTCCTGTCCCTAGATGGCACTAGTAGTAAACGCCTGAAGTTATGCTGTACCGCATAGCCTGAAGCCGAGAACTGCGACCTGTGCATTTGCAATGGGGACGGTAACGAGTCGTTCTGTCACTGAGTACCCATGGAGCTGAGAATCGCTCCCGTAAGAGATGAATGGATAACGGCACTGCACTGCAGTACCCGCTTCGAGAGGATTATTCAACCCACGTACAGTAGTTAGGCAGAGGCTGTACCGCAGTGAGCATATCCACCGGTGTCAATTTATTTACTTTTGGGGGCCCCGGGCCCCCCAATGATTTCAAATTTTAACATTAGGCCTATGGCGTTGTATGGAAAAAAAATATAATCTATAAAGTTAGCAATGGCGCCCCAATCATTTTCAGAAATTACGCCCCTAAACACATCCTCTAGCGCTGATGAAAGCCACATCTGAATTGTCGCAACGCAACGCAACGCAACGGAAGTGTGTTTTAAAGGGAGTCTGCCCACACATATCGCTCATGCGGAGTTGGGTCTATAGAACATATATTTATAAATTTAGCCATTACCTCATTTCTCAAGATTCACTCCAGTTACTGAGATATTCCGAATTCGCCAAGATCAGTAAGGACTAAGGAATCACAACATTATCGGTATTTGCCAGGGAGGCTTTCGCTTCTAGAAGCACTGCCCTAACGATTACACAGCTAGCTCATATATCGTTAGCGCTAGCCAATCGAAAATAGCTCGTGCGCTCTGATAGCAACTGCCGAACAGAGTCTCGGTGGTCAGTGATCATTTTACATTGTTCGTATGGGAAGTTAATTGTCTTAGGTGAGCTACTCTAGATATCGTCTTTTTACTCTGTTTATCCCTATTCCCTGCGGGCGGCCAGAATTACGTTAACCTGCGGGGGCAGATTCCGCCCCCCCCCCCCAGAGATCTCGAGAACCGCTCAGCCGATTTCGATGGAACAAACACCATTCGATTCGTCGTGACGAAATCTTTCTTATGGGATCCAGAAATTGCTTTTTTGCTCTAAAATGGGGGGCTAGGGACAAAAAATAAGAAACTTTGGGGTGTTTTTGAAAGGTCATTGTGGTCATGTGATACGACCGATTTGCATGCAAAAAACGTTTTTGAGCTTCCAATGTCATGTTCTTCAACGTGTGAAAGGGACAAGCACAAAAACGAAAAATCATAGGCGCACTCAGGGATAAAAAATGGGGAGAATTTTTGATGAAAGAATATGTGCTTTTCCTTTAATGTTTGGACTGGGAACGTCACATGTGGGCTTTGTTGCTGTTATTGTTAAAATGTCAACAAATTGTGCAAGGGCGGATTAGGTAAAACAGACTGGGCGGGCACATGTGCGAAACGCCTTTTATCATCTGCTTATTTGAGTTGGGCTTAAAATTGACGGAGAAATATCGCCTCCATTTTATTAACCTGAGTGCGCCCTCCCCACAAGATGTATAATCCAATATGTATGATGTACAAAAGCATCAAGTTAGTTTCTGACGGCTTTATCCACCGCAAACTACGAAGGAAGTATGCGACGCACACCCGCATTCGAACAACCTCCAGAAAAACATGACCCTTGGAGCCGCCTTCTCTGGCCGATTTTTTCAAAATTCACAGACAACGCGTCATTATATTTAGGAAAAGTCCGAGTTTCAAGAACGCATAGACGTAATGGTTCAGAAGCGGCGGGCGAAAAACTACCGGGGGGGCAGAATCTGCCCCCCGCAGGGAATAGGGTTATAGTGGTGATCGTTATGGATATAGAAAGAAAACAATATGCAAAACAAAATATAAGCACAAATTCAACTAATAGGTCTCCAGACGTGAATTATATCAAACAAAATATAAGTAAAAAATCAACTAAAGGGGCTCTTATAATCAACCCAATAGCTTCTTACCGTAATAAAAATGTATTTGACATTCCAAAAGAGTCGGCACACTCCCTTTAAGTGAGTGCACGTTATTCGGTTAGACAGCTGATTACCTTACCGGTGAAGCAGTGCGGACGCGTCGAACAGGTGTTTGAACTGGTCATCGCCAACGTTCAGCCGGCCGGGACCGTTTCGCAGCAGAGAGCCTCGAAGCCAGGCTGGAATGGTACCTGCCAGACATGTCACCATCGGGATAGTGTCAGCAGAGAGCCCCGAAGCCAGGCTGGAATGATACCTGCCAGGCATGTCACCATCGGGATAGTGTCAGCAGTGCAGGCCGCAGCAACTCTATCAAATCAGCTCTATTCAACATATTACAATCCGATATTCATATGTGTAGCGGTTTCGTTGCGTACATACATGAATGCATAGATTTGATGACTGCCGCATAGCCCAAGCAGTAACTCTATGGAAATACCTGTAAGGGTACCTAGAGACAACGTCGGGGTGGGCGTGAATCGCTCAAAAATGGGAACACCAGAAGAAATTGTAAGGGTACGAGATTATTTATAAGGTATTGCAGTAATATGGAGAACAGTAAAACTCTTCTATATATGAACAATGTATCCTTATTGGAATATATACATTTGTACTCAAGAACCGAGATAAACCAGGGTGAATGAGATATTGACGTTGTCGATACCCCAAATCCGCCATTTATTTGTCAGTCTAGCCGTATTTTAATTCCTATAATGCAATGTGTGATAATATCATATGCAAACCTAACCTGTCAGGCCTCAATATAAGGGTACTTCACTCGCATCAAAATTCGACGAAAACAGTGCTCGGAGTTCGTACACTTTCCACCCATCATGCAGCGTCATGCAGAGTCTGCAAACTTGGCTTTGAAACATACCCCGAGGGCCCGGCAGCGGCTCCCGAGCGAGCAGCGGCCACGGACAGACGATATGACGCAGCGGCCACCGGACAGACGTGACGCAGCAGCCACGGACAGACGTGACGCAGCGGCCACGGACAGACGATATGACGCAGCGGCCACGGAGAGACGTGACGCAGCGGCCACGGACAGACATGACGCAGCGGCCACGGACAGACATGACGCAGCGGCCACGGACAGACGTGACGCAGCAGCCACGGACAGACGTGACACAGCGGCCACGGACAGACGTGAGGCATCAGCCACCAGACAGACGTGACGCAGGCAGCCACGGACAGCGTGACGCAGCGGCCCACGGACCGACGTGACGCAGCGGCCACGGACAGACGTGACGCCAGCAGCCACGGACAGGACGTGAGCAGCGGTAATCACCCGGCCAGCCGAAAAACGTCGCCACGGACAGACGTGACGCAGCGGCCACGGACAAGACGTGACGCAAGCAGCCACGGACAGACAGTGACCGACAGCGGCCACGGACAGCGTGACCAGCGGCCACCCGAAACCATGATACTAACATGCTCCAACAGAGCTGGACCGACGCCGGCAGACACGTACCACCGACAGGTTTCTCTATCTGATTCATCGGACTCAATGTTCAGCTATGGACACTCGGGCTTATGTTCAGCCTGATGACAGCTCGGGGTTTAAATGGTTTAGCTGATGACAGCTCGGGACTCAATGTGTCAGCTGTGACCATTAGCTCAGAGCTCAATGTTCAGCTGATGACAGCTCGCGACCCGATGTTCACCTGATGACACTTTGGGAATCAATGTTAATATGATGACAACTCCGGGCCTCAATTTTCAAGCTGATTGACCAGCTCGGGACATCAATTTTTCAGCTCGATGACAGCTCAAGGGACTTAGGTTCAGTGATGGACAGCCCCCAGGGTTCGATGCTCAGATGATGACAGCTTGACGACTCAATTTCAGCTGATGACAGTTCGGCTGTTAAAATGTTCAGCTGATGACGCTACTGGTGCACCCTCAATGTTTCAGGGCCTGATGACAGGCTCTGGCTCAATGTTCAGTATGACAACATCCTTGGGGCTTAATGTTCAGCTGATGAAAGGTCGTGGCCTCAATGTTCAGGCTGATGACAGCCCGGGGTATCGATGTCAGCTAATGACCAGCTCGGGGCTGTTAATTGTTCGCACGAGAACAGCTCGGGGCTTAATGTTCAGCTGATGACAGCTCGGGGCTTAATGTTCAGCTGATGACAGCTCGGGGTTAAATGTTCAGCTGATGACAGCTCGGGGCTCAATGTTCAGCTGATGACAGCTCGGGGCCTTACACGCGCCCTGCTGAAGTGCCTCTGAGAATTACACGCCCTGGAGGGGAAGGGTGGATTTCGCTCCATATGATCTCGAAAACCACGAAACGTAACGACAAACAAAAGCGGAGTTAGATAGATAGAGACAAGCTCTATCGAAAGTACGTCGGCCTTTTTTAGGTCAGGTCAATATCAAGGTCACCAGAGGTCATCAAAAGTCAGATTTCCCAGGTTTAGGACTTCACTCCAGATACCCCCGATTGTCTCAGAAACTATTATAGCTAGTAGGACATAGAAAGAAGCAATCGAAAGCTCTTGATATTTTAATAAACTAATTGTCCTCAAATTGAACTCAGGTAAATATTTTAGGCTCCAGAGGCCATTGAAGGCATTGTTTTGTCTCTTAACTAATATAGATAAAGCAGTTATTTTGAAGCCATCAAGTTTGCCTCGTCCAGGCACTTCTAATCGTATTTATTTTCACAGGTGAGGTCAACTGGGAAATGTGACATCGGGTCAAGGTCAAGTGGTGACACAAGTAGGTCGTGTTTCATGTTGTGAGACGTGTCTCTGTCTCAACGTGAAAAATACATAGGTACCGTTTTCACGTCTCTATCTTCATTCTGTCGAAAGTTATTCGCAAACAAGTGTTGATTGTCACAAAATTTACCCTAACGTTAGGTCACCGATATAAGATATCCGAGATCAACAAATTGTAGATATCGATGACCTTATGATATCCTGCGACCTGCAAGTTTGAAACCGATCACTTTAAAACTGTGTCTGCATACCACCAGACATTTTTTTAAGGTGAGGTCATCCCGTGACCTGATCTCGTGACTTGACCTAAACTAACCCGAGACAAATAATTTCACATAATGTGGGCAATTCATTTTTGAACAAGTATGGAAAACACGGCGCCGCTGCGCGCCGCCGTTTTTTCCGCTATCGTCGAAAAACCGGAGGGGGTGGGCGGATTTCGCCCCTCTTCAGGGCGCGTGTTAATGTTCAGCTGATGACAGCTCTGGGCTCAATGTTCAGCTGATGACAGCTCGGGGCTCCATGTTCAGCTGATGACAGCTCTGAGCTCAATATTCAGCTGATGACAGCTCTGGGCTCAATGTTCAGCTGATGACAGCTCTGAGCTTAATGCTCAGCTGATGACAGCTCTGGGCTCAATGTTCAGCTGATGACAGCTCTGAGCTTAATGCTCAGCTGATGACAGTCGGCGGGGTCTTTAATGTTCAGCTGATGACAAGCTCTGGGCTCAATGGTTCAGGCTGATGGACAGCTCTGGGAGAACTCTAATGCTCAGCTGATGACAGCTCGGGGCTTAATGTTCAGCTGATGACAGCTCTGGGCTCAATGTTCAGATGACGATGGGCGTGTCTATGCGGATAGTGTAGTGAACAGCGGCAATTTTTTGGAAAGCGAATTTATTCCACTTTTTACACTGTGCGATGAGCTAAGCATAAAGGAGCGAGGGAAAACGCGGACAAATATTCTCTGCTCATTTGTGGCCAAAATATAACGATAATGGTAAACATAGATTGTCAACATGCACTATGCTTAAGGTATATAACATTGACTGACGCTGAAATCTCCCCTGAAGCGGGCTCGATCTGCTCCTTGTCACAGGAGCGCATCCAGATAGAGAGGTCACAGTTGGGGTAGCATTTGCTGGACTGTTCCTCCTCCTCCTCCTCCTCCTGCTGCTGCTGCTGCTGCTGCTGCTGGTGGTCAACCGCCGGCTCCGGTCCTCCGAACACCATCAGCAGCTCGAGCTGGGCGCTGGAGCGCCGCCGGCGGCTGGCCGCTGCTGCTGGCTGCAGACTGAGCAGGCTGTCCGGCGGCGGAGTGCAGCACCGAGTCAGCTCGGCGTCCCCTCCAGTCGGCTGGAGGCGACGGTAGGGCACCGATGAGCCTCCCAGGGTCGGACTCAGACATCGGCCCGACTCGAGGCGGCCGCTGAGACGCCTCAGACGGCGGTACACACCAGCAGAGCCGGCCGCCGCCCACACAGCAGCCGGGGCGGCAGGCGGCTGCTGCAGCTCGAAGCTCGGCAGCGGTGTGGACGCTCGCGACAAGGCGTCGCAGAAGCTCTCGTGGTCGGGCGGCGAGGAGGTGACCTCCGGCAGGGCGTCACTGTAGGTGTCCGGGTCCAGCTCCGGCAGAGTCGAGGCCACCTGCGCCAGCGCAGCGCTATAGCCCGGGGGGCACGGGGAGGTGGCCAGCGCCTCTTGGTTCGCTTCCTCCAAAATATTCTGCATGATGACGTCACTAGTCGTCGATAGTTTATGTTTTGACGCAGACATGCGTCAAAACTCAAATGTTTCGATGTTAAGTTAGACGTCCTAAAAAATAGTGCCAAGATCTACTCGATACTGGATACAAGCGTTAGAGATCTTCAACATCAACATCAGCTGCCCTCGATTTTCTTATGCTCTTGTTTATAAAATGTAGTTTTCCTCTTTCTATACGGGACGAAGCGTATGATGACAGTTAATGATGACGTTCAACGATGACGCTGGAGCCGTCAGATGCCGCAGATGCCGGTGATATCAGATTCACTCGCCAATGACGTCGGCTTCCTGCAATTGGGATAAGAAAGACGCTCCTGTCACAGAGAGACAGAGAGACAGAGAGGTGAAAGCGGCTTCAGCGGGAGAAAAAAAAAACACGCGATTCCCTGTCGTTTCTGAGGCGACTGCTAGCTTTTAGCGAAACGAACTAAATGCCAGCGATACATACATAGTAATTCACAGATGTTTTCAAGGTAAAGTAGCTCCAGTGGCGTAGCCAGGGGGGGGGCTTTAGGGACCATGACCCCCCTGGAGGCCAGGTGGGTCCTTCTGGCGACCGAGCGCGGGCCTCCTGAGACCGAAGGCCCCAGTGCTTTGGATGGTGTCAGGCGGCCGCAAAACGCCCAACGTGCATAAAAGAACGCCCACGAACCCGAAAAAGAAAAACGAATAAATACTAGCTTGCTTGTCTGCTCAAGGCCTGTGTATGTAAATATGCATGAATAGGGCCCCAGTCAGTGTGTAGATGGCCCTTTATCAGCTTTGAAAGGGCCCTGACGATCTGCAGAGGGTCCCTACCGGTCTTTAGAGAGTCGTGATGGTCGAAGAGGACCCTCTGCTGGCCTTTATGTGGCCCCTAGTGGACGTTCAAAAGACCCATGTGCATTGGACATGTCAGAGGGTCCCTGGCCAGACAAAAAAACAACTCAGGGGCCCCCTGAGTTGGTCAAAGGTCCACCTCAACGCGTCGAATGGGCCCCTAGCCAGCACAGAGGGACCTCTGAGCATGTCGGCAGGTGCCTCCCCCCACTTAAACGGCACTCCGATCAGCTCAATGGCCCCTTTGTGCTGGATAGGGGCACATTCTAGAGTCTTTGAAATGCGTTAATGTTCAGCCGATTTCGGTATTTTTTGTAAAGCCATGACGCTGATAGACTCTCTTCGGATCCGTCCCTTTGTCACAATCGTTAAAAAAATCGACGTCGGCTGACTACTGAGTCGGTGGCTATTTTGCTTTTCGACGGTTTATCAACATTGTTCGTATGGGTTGTTTATTGTCTTAGGTGCGCCGTTTTACAAAACATCTTCTTTACTCTGATTATAGTGGCGATCGTTTATCGATATCGAAAAAATAACTCATATACAAAACGAATAGTAAAAATAAATACAAATTCACCTAAAGGAAGTGAATTTTATGAGAAGTGAATTTTATGGTACCCAATAATCCAACAAATAGCTTCTTACCTTACCGTATGATAAATATTTTTGACATTCAAAAAGAGTAAGCACACTCCATTCAAATCACCTATTCACGCACAAAGAAGATAAATTCGTTGAGTTTGAGTTGTCTGACTTTTTGGGACTGGCCCCCATTCCAGTTTCTACCGTTCTGACATCAACATTATTCACGCGCCGAAGCGAAGTGGTGAGATGTGAAATTGACCGCGATATACGCTATCAGACGATATAGACGGTAGATAGACGTTACCACTTAAGGTTTGTGTGACTCGTTTTCCATTTCAAGGGATATTGTACGGGTCGGATCTGTACCGAGTAAAATTATAAATAGATGAGGAATCAAGGAGTGAACCGACTAAATGCATTTTATATTCACCTTTACATTGTTTTAGAGTAGGAAATGAATCGCTTCACAACAACGCTGAAAAGGCTCAGCAGGGGCGTTGCCATGGAGAGGACCTAGAGGTCTGCGGTCCCCTTCCCCGCATGATTTTCCCATTTATTAATTTTCAAATGTAATCAGGATACATACGTTTTGTACTTATTTGCTGTCACTTCATTAAGTTTGATTGAATTCGGCCCTACAGCTAGGAGTTATGAAAAGCAAAACAAAGTTATACAGTTGAAGCATTTTACCCCTTGTCTCAACAATTTTCAAAATTTGAATAAAAAAAACATAAATTTAGATCAGTCTGAGGGAAGACAAACACCGTTTGAATTGTGAAAACCAGGCAATTATATTTCGAGATCTCCGGAGGCCGAATTCATTCCCCCCTCCTGCCACTGATAGTATCCTGCCACTGCCAGGAGCCTGCCACTTATAGGGTTAATGATGACGCACGATGGACATACATCTATCCCAGTTTCTGCTATACTGTCACTACATTATCGCAATGAGCATCACAACAAATAATGTTAAATGACGCGTGGGCACTGCTTCCGACTAAGAACAGCACACATGTCTGTTTATGTTCCCGTTCCTAGATGGCACTAGTAGTAGGCGCCTGAAGTTATGCTGTACCGCACAACGTCAAGACAGGAACTGCGGCCCGCGCAATGCGCAGTGGGGATAACAAGTCATTCTGGTCATCAGAAGGGGGTAACCATAGGGGACTGTCAGAAGGGGGTATCCTTGTCACTGATAACCACTGGCTTACACAGACGATGAGATCTTATAAAGCAGTCAGGTATTGCATGAAAGAGTACCTACACTACATAGCATCTACTGTCACATCTACACATTATTTTTACCTTTACCTATACACCTTTGTGCCAGAGAGGGTGGTTACCTGGATGTGGGTAATTAATAGACTCGGTAACCAGAAAAGACCTTTATCAGAGCCAGTAGCCGTTTTCACGATGGATTATTATGCGCGAAATGTTTTAAAACATTTTAAAATGTTATAGTAGTAGCAGCTTTCACGATGGACTAACTTGCGAAAAAATGTTTGAACCCTCGTCCTACGGGACCGTAGGGCGAGGGTTAAAACATTTCTCGCAATATGTCCATCGTGAAAGCGGTTACTACAAAAACATTTTAAAAATGTTTTAAATGTTTTAAAAACATTTCGCGCAAATGAATCCATCGTTGAAAACGGCTAGTATGACAATACCTCTGATCCACCCCTCGTTACACGCTGACCATCACACCGGACCACTGCAGCTTTGGGCGCTGTGCTGCTGGCCAGACCAGTGACTGCACCAGATCGTGACACACACCAGGACGGAGTGATCCGCCGCACCCCTCACCCAGACCGGCACTAACAGGATCATCTGAAGCCCGACACGCGGCCTGCTGCCATACGGCGGACGCTCTAGTCACCCGGCCAATGGGCAAGGCGATATACAGGGTGTCACAAATGTTATTAACGCATATCAAACGCAAATATATAAATAGATAAAGGCATGAAATAACCTTTAACTTATTTTCACGTGCAAGAAAAACGATAAAAGTTGTGTTGATATATATATATATATTACTATATATATAATATATATATATATATATATATATTATATATTATATCATATACCTATAATTAATTTTTTATCATGCACTAGAAGATGCAAGGGTGCCTGGGTTCGAATCCTAAATCCAAGAATCTGTTAGTATAATACGCATTTTCATGTGTTTTTTTTGGCGGGTGGCGTTGGCGGTATTTGGGTTTTAAGGGTGGTGTTTGCGGGCGTCGTTGGCGGTATTTGGTGTTGGCGGGCGGTATTGGCGTTTATTTTTTTAGTTGTTGGGCGGTGTTGATGGGCACATAAAAGCAACCTTTGGTCCGGCGATGCCCCAAAGGATTGCCCCGTGCATAGAAGGCGCCACCGGCTTCGCCGAAGCAAGGCCATAGATACTCGACGGCGTAAGTTATGCCGGCGAAATCTATAAATTATAATTGTGTACACTAAGATAAGTTATAACTTCTGTATGTGCTTTTTAGCTTAAAGTAAAATCGATTTCATGTATTGTAGCTATCTAATGTTAAAAGCCCAATTTCAATCGGGGCAGTGGTTGCAAAGTTATGAGCTTCCGAAAACCGTTTGGGGATGTGTTGGGCCGGGTCGAATGTAAATTTGTCTAGCAAATTGACGAGAAACCTCATGAACGCTTCGCGCCCGCTCGGTGATCAGGGTCGAATCAATAGCCATCAGCCAGTCTGCTGGCAGGTAGCATGCTAACGTCAGGTGACTGGCGGTGAGTAGCTGCGTCACACGGCGGCTCACCGGCGATCAATGCATGATGGCCAGCATTACAGCTGCTATGACGGAGACTAACAGTAGGGAGGGGACAGATGGCTGGAGACTGTCAGTGGGGAGGGGACAGACGGCTGGAGACTGTCAGTGGGGAGGGGACAGACGGCTGGGACTGTCAGTGGGAGGGGACAGACGGCTGGAGACTGTCAGTGGGAGGGGACAAGACGGCTGGAGACTGTCAGTGGGGAGGGGACAGACGGCTGGAGACTGTAGTGGGGAGGGGATGCAGACGGCTGGAGACTGTCAGTGGGGAGGCACAGACAGCTGGAAGACTGTCAGTGGGGGAGGGACAGACGGCGGAGGACTGTCCAGTGGGAGGGGACAGACGGCGGAGCCACTGTCAGTGGGGAGGGACAGCGGCTGGAGACTGGTCAGTGGGGAGGGGCACAGACAGCTGGAACTGTCAGTGGGGAGGGGACCAGACGCTGGAGACTGTCAGTGGGGAGGGACATACGGCTGGTAGGATACTGTCAGTGGTTGGAGGGGACAGATGGCTGGAAGACTGTCAGGGGGAGGGCACAGACGGCTGGAGACTGTCAGTGGGGAGAAGACAGACGGCTGGAGACTGTCAAGTGGGGAGGGGACAGACGGCTGGAGACTGTCAGTGGGAGGGGACAGACGCGCTGGAGACTATCAGTGGGGAGAGGACAGACGGCTGGAGACTGTCAGTGGGAGGGACACAGACGGGCTGGAAGGCTGGAGACTGTCAGTGGGGAGGGGACAGACGGCTGGAGACTGTCAGTGGGGAGGGGACAGACGGCTGGGGACTGTCAGTGGGGGACTGTCATTTTTGACTCACATTTGACAGACGGCCGTTAAACTTATGAAGGATCGTTTCGCGTAAACCGCACCACATACCATACTCCATAGTATAAACATCAGTGAATTACCTCGATGTTATGTGTTTGCAATGTAATATGTCACAAACGTGAGCAATCGGGGCAACGTAAAATGTTGAGGTCCCGATGTTCCACGTTGCCACTTTTTAAGTGTGTTGCTGCTGGGACCTTCAAGGTGCCTTGTGAGTGCAGAAAAAATTGCTAACCCACGCACCGACGGAGTCCGCGCCAGCTTCGACGGACGTGTGGGGGTTGGGGGGGTTGGATACTTGCCCCGTAAGATTAAAAAAACATGAAACGTAGTGACAAGCAAAAAACTAAAAAAAAAAAATGATAGCTCTGATGCATTCAACCCATGATGCATTTAGCCCCGGTTTCCCCTAAGCTAGCTAGCCTGCAGAGCAGACTTGTAACGACTCACATGTATTTATTCGACTCAAGTTTGACTCAACCTCTTGACTCTAGTGCTGTTAACCAAAAAATGAGCCGACTCGACTCTTCAGTCAAGAGCTGTTAATGAAAAATTTATCAACTCGACTCTTGAGTCTTGACTCAAGTGCAGTTTGAACATTGATTGATTCGACTCAACTCAAAAATACATTTGATTCGACTCAATTTGACTCATCACAAGTTTCCCTGTTGCATTTTATTTGACTCACATTTGTTTGAGTCGACTCAAGTCTGACTCACAACCGACGAACTGACTCAACTCTTGACTCAAGCTCTGTTTTAAACACATTGAATCGACTCGACTCTTGACTCAAATCCCACTTTAACAAATTGAGTCGACTCAACTCATGACTCATCCAAAAACAAATGACTCATGAGTCGATTCATGACTCAACTCTGAGTCAGTTACAAGTCCGCTGTAGAGTTCCGAAAAAGGCGAGGTGAGTGCAAGGACGCAGACATCGGCACCTGGAAGCTGCTCTAGCGCCTAGGGACAAATCCAGGTGCACGTACACTTAAGTACACATGAGGACCATATTAGGGGAGATTCGAAATTACTAGGGACAATAACCCTAGTGTCCCCAGTTATGGCGACGCCCATGTCAGTCTTCATCTCTGTTGATCGCATTCTATAAGGTACTCTTCAATTTCAGCAGCTCTACCTTTCAGCCTACCACCTACCCATTTGACCTACGCCAACGCTGCCCGTCCAGAGCTCATATCGCCGCGATGGTGTCGCGGCTACCCCGTCCAGAGCTCATATCGCGGCGATGGTGTCGCGGCTGCCCCGTCCAGAGCTCATATCGCCGCGATGGTGTTGCGGCTGCCCCGTCCAGAGCTCATATCGCCGCGATGGTGTCGCGGCTGCCCGTCCAGAGCTCATATCGCCGCGATGGTGTCGCGGCTGCCCCGTCCAGAGCTCATATCGCCGCGATGGTGTCGCGGCTGCCCCGTCCAGAGCTCATATCGCCGCGATGGTGTCGCGGCTGCCCGTCCAGAGCTCATAATCCCGCGATGGTGTCGCGGCGCCGCGGTCTGGGGAGCCGGTGCTGGCGTTATTACTGAGTTGTTGACTGGCGGCCCCGAGCCAAGGCTGGCGGCCCCGAGCTGACGCCGCCTGACTGGCAAGCGAGGCGCACAGAAGCCATGCTGCACGTGACAGGCCTACTAAGACTGCCTCCAGCA
The DNA here is from genome assembly GCA_014673585.1 of Semibalanus balanoides. NCBI lineage: Eukaryota > Metazoa > Arthropoda > Thecostraca > Balanomorpha > Balanidae > Semibalanus > Semibalanus balanoides. The sequence goes on along the minus strand of VOPJ01008812.1, from coordinate 27,190 downwards.
GGCGGCCGGCCGGCCGGCTCACAGCCGTATAACTATCGATTGAGGCTGATCTGAGACTGCCTGAAGTTGGCGGCCGGCCGGCCTACAGCCGTATATCGACTGAAGCTGAACCTGAGAAGACAACAGGCTGGACCCCGGGTAGGGAACACCTAGGTCAGATTGCAGCATTCGTAACCTTTAACGCCGTAACCTTCGCCGAGCCGGGGGAAGGGCGTCCTAACCAGGGGTGGGCGCCACCAGATTTAACCTGGGGAGCAAAGTCGAAGGGGGCCTCCCTGGCTATAGGCCTAAGGGCCTCCATCGAGTTAGGGCTACTATAACGATACCGATGTTAGTTTGCTTTTATCAATAGCGAGATCCACCTGTTTATATTCGGTATCTCCGGAATCGGAGCACCAATTATCAGATGGCTCGACTTTCTTTTGATGCCTCAAACGGAAACCCGCGCCTTTCTGCTCACTGCAGGATGTTTCTGCGCGAGTGTGTCTACGGGTTTGTAATGTCAAAATATTTGTATTATGGGAAGTATCCCCGAGTATCTGCTGAATATATGAGAATATCCAACTGCGGCAAACTTTAAACACAACAGAACAGTCGAAAGCTTTTGCAAAATGCAATCGACAGAGTGCCTTCCATTTTTTACACGAAGTTTTAACTTCAGAAGTCACCTTAGGTCAAATAGGCTGCTTTTTACTTAAGTTTTCGTTGGGAATTCTTATCGTGAACGTTTTTGAACTGTGCCCACGAAGATCGTTATAAATTATTTTCGATCTTTCAAATTGTTTTCTTCAAAATTCACATTTTGACCCCAAATCAGTCATTCAAGGCGTTCTAAAATATAATGACCTTCGGTACCTAAATGATAACTTCAATACTGACCTGATCCAAAAATTACCGAATCAGCTTTGACGATATTTGATGGGCTCAGAGCTATCGATCAGTATTCTGTGTTTCCGCCTTCTTTCCATAAGAGTCGAGCTTTAGCTTCAGAAGTCACCTTAGGTCCTCCTTGAGACGGCGAATTGATGTCGCTGAGAACACGCACAGTGCGGATTAAAGTTGGGGTGATATAAAACGCAGCGACTATCCCCGACTATTTATTTATTGTTCATACTATTTGAGCAAAAAATGGCACAGGGCACATTCATACAACGCACGACACGACACACCAAAAACTAAGCTCAGCATGCTGTCAAAAGCACAAGCGAACTCGATGCCCAGCATTGACTAAGCAACCTCCCGTCTCCAACCGTATCCATTTCACCAAGAAACAGTTTCAACCAGAACTCCTCGGGCAGTGGTGCGTGTGAGATGGCAACAGCCAACACAATCCAAAATGTGCAGAGCTCGCGATGAGTACCAGCAACGTTATTCATTTGTGAGTAAAAATGACTGCTTTACACATAACCTCCATGACTGTCACACATGTAACCTGCGAGCACTTGAACTGGGATCGATAAAACCTGACAGCAGCGTAACTAATCCGTTCACAAGCTGCTTTGTTGCCGTGACATCACTTCTTTTCGGGTCGACTGGACTGCGTCTCTCGAATTTCGTTGTTCGTGTGAACTCATCTCTGTAAGCCGCTTCAGCGAGAGCACCGCATGGAGCCACTGCTTCAAAACAGCGCCACTTCCCCGCTAAGTCCCCTCCCTCCTGTGAGACACCATTCTCCGCTGTTCCCATTCTCCCAGTGTCCCAGAACTCGGCGGGAGAGGTGTCAGCGCCGTATTGACGAGCGCAGTTGCTCTATGAGCCATGCCACTGCGCCCCACTCTTTGTCTCGGGGTCAGCTGCTGCTGCTGCTGCTGCTGTACCCTGCCGCGGCCGGCCTGAGGTCTGGCGTCCGTGCCACCCTTCCCCCGGCCCTGCTCCCGCTCTGAACCGCTCTGCTCGCGCCGTCCACCGCTCTCTACAGCCGCCGGCGCCGGCGCCGCGTCGTACTTGCGTATCAGCCGCGCCAGGATGCCGATGTTGGCGCAGAAGAAGGCCACACTCTCGGCCCAGACGAGCCGGTACACCTGGCGGCCCTCGAACTCGAGCAGGTAGGCCGGCAGCAGCCAGGAGGCCTGCGCGAAGTACCACAGACCGAGCATCAGGCCACCCTCGAGGTAGGAGCAGGCGAACCGCGGCAGCAGTGGCGGCAGCAGGCTCAGGTACCACAGGAAGTACTGCGACGTGCACACCTTGTTGAACGTCACAAACACGTACACCTGGCAGAAGGCGCAGAAGAGCAGGTCGCGTGGTCGATGGAAGCGGACGGCCAGCGCCAGCACCAGCACCAGCTGCGGTATGAACGTCACCAGGCCCAGCGACCAGTGGCCGAACTCCTCCGTCAGGTAGAGCGCGTAGAAGAAGACACTGAAGTTGTGGCGCACGTCGCGCCGCGTCAGGTGGTACAGGTACGTCTCGTGCAGAAACTCGTCACCGTACAGGAACCAGCACATGGCCGTCAGCGCGCCGAATGTCGCCGCCGCCGCGCCGCACAGCCGCAGGCGCGCCGCGTTCGGCAGCAGCCAGCGGCGCAGGCCGGGGCCGTCAGCCAGCGACCAGTACAGCGCCGGCGCCACAACGGCCGGGTAGATCTTCACGTGCACGGCGAGGCCGAACACGACTCCAGCCAGCAGCAGCAGCCGGCGCCGGGTGAGGTACAACGCGTAGAGCAGCAGACACAGCACCAGCGACTCGGCGTTACCCCGGGAGCAGACGGTGATGGGCAGCGGATTGTACCACCAGAGAGACGCGCAGCTCACCGCCACCCTCTGGCTGTGTCCTTCCAGCCGCGCCAGTCGGAACATCAGCGCCCCCACCGCCACGTCAAGCGCCGAAAACAGCAGTTTGCCGAAGCTCCGGCAGATGTCGGTGGGGAGCAGCAGCCAGGCGAGCACGGGCGTGTAGCGGTACGTGGCGCGCCGGTACGGACTCTCGCCACGCGCCACGTACGCCGCCGCGCCGGTGAACACGTGGTAGTCGACATCTGTGTAGGGCACGTGCATCACACTGTCCTGGTACTCCCCGTAGGCGATGAACGCCAGCCGGATCAGGAAGGCGGCCAGCACGTGGCGTGACGTCATGATCGGAGGGTGGGCGCAGTCCACTTAAACCTGTCGCGACCACCCAAGCAGTCTGTCATCGAGCTGCCAGACGACGGAGCACAGCGTCTCACCCGTCCACACACACACACATAACAGGCGACCTCGGGTCAGGGACGATCACACTCAGCGCGACAGTACTGCCCTCTCACCCGCTCACAGCCGCGACATTGCTGCCCTCTCACCCCCGCTCAGACCCACAGAGTCGCTCTCGGTCCTATCTCTCTCCGGCTGACCCTCTCCACGCGTCAAAACAACCGCTGCGTCGCACCTCACGCCACCGCACACAGCGCTACGCTCTCTCGACTACCAGCCTCAGTCCGCGTCAGTACCGCGTACCGATCTTTCTGGCGGCGTCCTGAACACAGCGGCGGAACACGCCGAACTCACGGTCACACTCTGCGCGGCGTGCCTCGCCGTCCTTCAGCGCCACGCAGCGCGCGTAGGCGGCGCCTTCCGAGGCGCAGGAGGCCAGCAGGCGCGGGTAGGCACGCAGGCGGGTCCGCGCCAGTTTTACCGAATCCATGGCGGGCAGAGGCCCGACACTGTCCGGCCGACAGACAGTAGAGATCTGGCCCGTATAGGTGATACGAGGCGAGGCCCGGCGACGCGAGGCGAGGACCGGATAGGCGAGGCGAGGCCCGGAGCTCAGCGTGACTCGGACGGAGTCAGAGCCGGCTTCTCACCCACGCGGATGTACGGGCGCCCCTCGACACGCTCACGGAAGAAGATGTCGTAGATGGGCCGACTCCAGAAAATGAGCATCGCCGAAGTGACCAGCACGGAGAACACAGTCTGTAACGACAAAGATGGCGGCACGGGTCACACACCGACACAGGGCCAAACGATCCCGCACAAATACGCATCACTCGCACATCGCTCAGTGCACGAAATAGGGCCTGTGCTCACGGTGCTCTCACACAATTTCGCCGTGTTTCGCCGGCCTGGCCAAATACGGCGAATTTATTTGGGGGGGATGGTACCTGGCGCTCCCCTAGAAAATAACGTTTTTGTGTGTGTTTTTTTATCGAAAAAAAATGTTGAAATATTCCTCTAAAAACATAGTGGGCCAAATCCGAGAAGTTTTCGTAGTGGGGTTACTTGGCCCCGACCGAAAATTGCCCCCCCCCCTGAAGCGAATCCTGGGTACGCCACTGGCTGCACGTGATCATCTCGTTCAGCGTGGGTGTTGGCCGACCCCGCCCAAATCACACAGCTATACTCCAGGATGGATCGGACATTTGCAAAGTAGGTGGCAAGCAGAGTCTTCTGATTCAATTTGGCTCCATGTGTCACAGTATAAAATGATTAGATTAGCAAACCCAAGGCCCTGTTGGCCTGGCTTACGAACTGGACACGTGTGAGGCAAATATAAACATGCTGTCGATCACAACGCCGAGATCGCACATTTCATTTAGGATCTCGAGCGGAATGCTGTTAATATGATAGGTGGTCTGGATGGGGGCGCGCCGCACAGTCCCGGTGAGCGTCTTGTATTCATTAGGATTTAGAACCAGACCTCACTTGGCGGACCAGCACTGCAGGTGGTCAAAGTCCCGCTGCATCGCCACACTGCCAGTCCGTCCTGACGAGTCAGCATTTTTTCGAGAATTTCGCATCATCTGCGTAAAGAAGGCACCCTGATTCAATTTCAGATGGGAGGCCAAATATGAAAAGAGAAAATAGAATCGTAGCATCCAAGGGCCCTTCCAGAGCTCCGAAGAGAACTTTTGTCCATTGTGATGTTTTGCAGTTCAATATGACTGTTCGGCGCCTCTCGGATAGATATGAGAAAAAACATTTTACAGCTGAATCACGCAGCTGACGGTAATTTCTCAGTTTGTGAATAAGGTACTGGTGGTTCACGCTCTGAAAAGCGGCCAAGAATTCAGCATTATATTGCAGGGCCCTTTTTAACATGTTAACTGGGGGAATTTCTCCCCCGCAGTGAATTGAAACCCCCCCCCCCCCAGTGCAGACGACGCAAAATCCCCTGCTGCAGAGGACGCAAAATACCCTGCTGCAGAGGACGCAAAATACCCTGCTGCAGAGGACGCAAAATACCCTGCAGTCGACGGTAAAAAACGCGTTTTCTCAACGCTACCTCGTGTTGACGACCCGACGCCACTGGCGGATCAACGGGGGTGGGGGGTGGGGGAGGATTTAGGGCTATGCCCCCAGCATAAAGTGCCCTGTTTGCCCCCCAAACGATCAAGCCTCACAAGAAAAGCGATCGGTAATAATGTATAATGACTTTGCCTCTGTGCCATACACATGAGTTCAGAGTTCAGAGTTCAGAGTATTTTATTAACATAAATACAATCAAAATCAAAATACATTAGCGGATTGGCAGCGTAAAAAGCAATGGCTAAATTAAAGCGCCTCTCCTAAGGAGTAAACAATATAATACAAAGACTAAGTCCATAATTAAACAGTCCTAACAGAGAAGAACATTAACATACATAAGAAATAAACTCCTTCCAGGGATCGGACAGCGCCAATCTATACCACTTCGCCAACGACCCTCCGAGCAACACGTACTTCATGAAAGGATGTTCCCAGACACCGGGCAGCGAGGTCCAAGTTACGTCTCTTATGGAATGGGATTGTGAATGTGGGGTGTGGAGATGAATCGACGGGTGTGGAGCGTCGTATCCCCGTATAATGAACGTTTCGTAAATGGTGGGAAAGAGCTCCTGTGGCTTTTGTGAGATTTCGCCAAAAAGGAGATGCAATTTTCTTTGAGCGGCGAAGGTATCGAAGTTGGGTTGATAGTATCTTTATCGCGCATGATAGTTGATCATGATATATTAGGGGCACCAGAGCATGATCTTCTCTATGATCGGTATCTCCTCTACGGTGCCCGCAGGTGCATGATGGACTTGTGATCTTCTATGTGCTGTGGTGTTGTCGGAAGAGGTGTGCATTCAGGTTCGTTAATCCGACGCAGAAAGTCTTGTGGTGTGGTTTGCTGTTTTAAGTGCCGTATGAGTGTAACGCTGGTCGCTGGCCCCAAATCTCTGCCAGCACCTGACGATGCGAATCAGAGCGGGATATTGGTGTGCGCAAACTACAGCGGCAGTATATTCCCACTGTCCTGAATAGGTCGTGGAAGAGAATTACGAACAGGACTCCTCCGGGAAGGATGTGAGCGAGTTGGAGGGATGGAAAGGAGGTGTGCGTTGCAGTCGTCCGTAGCATCTTGTCTGTTCTGTCAGCATCCTCCACATATGAAGGAAGAGGAATATCATAGTATAGTCGTGAAAGAAAAAGTAGTTTGTGAATGAGTACTCCTTGTCTCAAGTCTATCGCGCAGCGGTTTTGAAGAGTCTCGGAAGTCGAATTGCGTCTGGCCAGCGTCAATTTCCGTCGTAAGATGTATCACATAGTCAAAGTGTGGTCTTAAGGTATGTAGTGTAGATGTTGTTAGTATAGTCTGGAGAGCAATTTGGCTATTAGGACTAAAGATGGTCCTATAGTAAAATGGTATTGTCCGGATTGTGTTTATTGATGTCTGTCCGTGAAAGTGGAGGTCGGAGAGGATTCCGAGATGTTGTGACTGTCGCCAGTAGGAAAACATCTATGTACCGTTAAAAGCTCAAAGTGCAAATCTTGTCCTCATGTCTATTGTGAAGTTCAGTGTACTGTTTTCTGTTGCGTTGAAGTAATAGCCAGTCCACTCCATATTGTTTAATGCGCGTCCAAGTCATTTTGTAGATTGTCTGTCGTTCTGGCTTCATATGGGTGAGATGATCAGAGAAGGTTTTTATTTCCATCATTGTACTATGCGCTATCTATCCTACGCAATAGAACAGGGCGTCATTTTGAGTTTTGTGGGAAAGGGTCGTTAGATACATGATAGCCAGCAAGGTCCAACACTGAGCCTTGAGGGCAGCCGGAAGAATTTCAGGGTGGAGAAAAAACTATGCTACACGAAACCTTGTGTACGGTCTTTTAGTATGATTTTAACCATTCTAGAAGAGATCCAGAGTGTTGTTCTATCTACATTTTTCAATTAATCCTGCATGCCAAATTTTATCAAAGTATTTGGAAATATCAAGAAAAACATGCACTGTTGAGTGCTGACTTCCACTGGTCATCATGATTCACTATCCGAAACTAATGTATATGAAAAATTACTTTCATTTCGATATGTTTCATCATACCGAGCTGTGCAACCAGAAAAAAGGGTTACCTAAGGCTTGGCTCAATCGCGGTCTCGTTCCAATATGAAAATGTCGTTTTCCACGACATAAAATTAAAATTTTCACGCCGCTTCGCTTTGTCAGATTGGTGGCCATTGTCATATCGAAGACATCGTCATCGTCTTCGGTACGTCATAACTTTAAATTGAATAAATGCATTTTTTTTCTACAAGGGATCCAGGGGGGGCGACAGGGTCTAAATCCCTCAGCCCAGGATGGACAGGGGCGCATATCCGCTGAAGCTGGTAATGAAAAATGGGTAATGCCTGCAAAAATAACGTTTTGACGAAAAACAACGTATTTTTTCCTCGTTCGTGTTTCCTCTATTTGGCAGCAATTTGGTAGCCGTAGTAGGGTAGAGTAGGTAGTAGGGACACGGAGTAGTGATATACAGGAGGCGCCACTCGCCGGGTTTCACCATTGCTGAGGGCGACTACGCTTTCAGCCAGGAAAATTTATTTCAGCGTTGCACGTTGGATGGAACGACGTTGCAAACGACATGGACGTTGCATGAAAAGCATCGACTTCAAAATGCCTTTTGCCCCCCCCCCCCAACTTCAAATGAGTTCCTACCCCTGGAATGACGCCGTTAATAGCAAAGGAGAGCGAGGCCGCAGTAACCCGATAGTTTTAGAGTTACGGAACAGAGGTGTGCCTGTGCACGTATCACTATCACGTGCAGTGTGACCCAGAGTTTGACTTGCGCGATATTGCCAGTAGTGTGATCTCAAGCCACACACCAAATGTCAGCTTAATCGTTCCAGCCGTTTCTGAGTTACGGAACAGGGGTGTGCACTGTGCACGTGCACACGCGCAGTGTGACCCAGTTTGACTTGCGCAACATTGCCAGTAGTGTGATCTCAAAACACACACACAATTTAAGCTTAATCATAGTGTCATCGAATGGTGTCATCGACCTCCCTAGTGTCATCGAATGTCCTCCTCAAGATATTTGCAGATGGACACTAAGATTCTACAGCAAGGTATCCTGCGCGCCCGGATTTTCAAGGCTCTCCAAAACGACATCGACAGAGAGGTGGCGTGGTCCGACCAGCTGGCAGCTGCCGTTCAACGAGAACAAATGCAAGATCCTGCACGTGGGGACCAGGAACAGTCACAGACCTTACTGATGCGGGACACGGAGATGGCGCACTCGTCCTTGAAGGCATCGACCTTGCGTGCAAGTGACCGTGAAGCTGAAGTCCTGGCAACCAGGCAGCTGCAGCAGTCTCCAATACTAGCCAAGTTCTTACCGTCATCAAGAGGTCTTCGAGGAAAATGACAAGTCCCACATGCCGCATACTCTACAAACCATTGCGTGAACCGCATCTTGAAGTACGCCAACGTCATCTGGGCCATTCAATCCGCTGACCAGCGCAAGGTGGAACGGGTCCAGAGGCGAGCGACACGGCTAAGCCGAGAAGTGTCCCACCTCCCCTACCAGGAGCGATTCCGAGCTCTGTGCCTGCCCTCGCTCTACTACCGGCGCCGAAGAGGCGATATGATCCAGGTCTACCAGATCATCCACAGAGGCGTCGACTTAGACCCGGCGAATTTCTTCGTCGCATCAGAGAACAGGCACACAAGAGGTCACCAGTGGAAGCTGGCCAAGCCAAGAGCGGTGTCCAGGTCCGCCGCACACCTACACGGTCAAGACAGTCAACGAACCTGGAACTATCTCCCGCCGAGTGTGTGAGCCAACGTCTGTCGCCCAATCAAGTCGCGCCTCGACAAGCACTGGGCTGACCTACACTACGTCATCCCAGACACTGACTGACGCACTGTAAACCACGTCCAGAACTCGATGAGACCGGGGTCTTCAGGTCTTGTGACCTACTCTAAATACTCGATAAATATATGGTATGGTAATCGATCCATCCGTTTCTCAGCTATAGCAGGATAAGGTTTTCTGATACCCCTGACAAGGCACGTGCCACGCGCTATGCTGACCCCTCACGAGAGACGAAACATGTCAATAACATAATTGATTGAATGGGGCTATCATATGGCGAAGACCGCTCGTCAATCGGATGCGGGATCTCAAAGATAACAGCTACTAAAAAGCGTTACGGTCGGGCCGGGGCCACCGCTTATATGTGATACAAATCCGGTATTCAGTGAGGACTCAGAAGTTTCGCGCTCGCTCGTAATCATACAGTCATACCACTCACCCTGGGGTATCGGCGTGAAAACGGGATCTTATGCTGACTGATATCGAATTTCCTCTTCGGGGGCGGAGTGTACCTCTCCACCATATCTTTCCAAGCTCTGAAACAAACGACAGAAGTAACTGGATGTTAAATGGAAATGAACATAATCATCATTATCAACCAGTAGGACGCCTTAACCCTATTCCCTGCGGGGGGCAGATTCTGCCCCCCGGTAGTTTTTCGCCCGCCACTTCTGAACCGTTACGTCTATCGTCTTGAAACTTTCGGACTTTTCCTAAATATGAATGACGCGTGTTCTGTTCAAATTTGGAAAAAAATTGGCTTGGCAGAGGCGGCTCCAGGGTCATGTTTTTGGGAGGTCGCTACGAATGCGGTTGTGCGGCGCATACTTCCTTCGTAGTTTGCGGTGGAATAAAAGCTCAGAAACTAAATCACTGCTTCTATACATCATACACAATTGATTACACATATTTTGGGCAGAGGCGCCATCAGTACATACAATATGAGGCATATGTCCTCTGCCAATTTAGGCCAACTTCAAATAAGCAAAATTATTAAAAAAGCGTTCCGCACATGGTGCCCCCACGTTGTTTACCTGAATCCGCCTATGCACAATTTGTTACATTTAACAAATTACAGCGCAACAAATCCCACATGTGACGTTCCCACGTCCCAAACACTCAGAAAAAGGACATATTTTTTATCCAAAAATCGCAAAATTTTTCATCCCTGAGTACGCCTATTATTTGTCATTGTTGTACTTGTCCCTTTCACAGGTTGAAGACCATGACAATAGAAGCTCAAAAACGTTTTTTGCATGAAAATCGGTCGAATCACATGGCCACAATGACCTTTAAAAAACACCCCAAATTTGCGTATTTTTGCCCCCTGGCCCCCCATTTTTGAACAAAAAAGCAATTTCGGGACCCTAAGAGAAATATGTCACGACGAATCGAATGGTGTTTGTCCCATCAAAATCTGCCGAGCGGTTCTCGAGATCTCTGGGGGGGGGAAGGGGCAGAATCTGCCCCCCACGCAGGTTAACGTAATTCTGGCCGCCCGCAGGGAATAGGGTAAAACGGCGAAGGACGAGCGAGCCCGAATAAACTCGATAGCAAGGACATTAGTTACGGATTAGGGATGTGCACCTGCGCACGTGCAGTGTGCCCCAAAGTTTGACTTGCGTGGCATTGTTGTGTTCTCAAACCATGTACCGAATTTCAGCTTAATCGTGTCTAGAGGGACAATATGTTTTCTGACACCCCTGACGCGGCACGTGTCACGCGCCATGCTTACCCCCTCACGTGAGACGAACCATGTCAATAACATAATGTCCTTGCATGGGGCTATTATATAGAGAAGACCGCTTGTCAATCGGATGCGGGATTAAAAAGATATAAGCTTCTGAAAAGCGTTATGGTCGGGCCGGGCCGGGTCGGCAGCTTGTGATACAAATTCGGTATTCAGTGATGACTCGCTGCGCGCTTCGCGCTCGCTCGTAACAACAGCAGTACCATATCGCAGTGTTGTCAAGTTTTCTGAAATGAGACGCCACGGCTCGTGACACATAGAAGATATTTGAGCGGATAATAAGTGCAGCAGGAATGTAAAACAATCGTAGAAAGTAAAACATCAGCACAGCGTAAGATGACAAACTTTTTCTTGTGTAAGGTACCTAATATTGATTGAACCAAAGGTGATACGATTAAACTTTAGCAACCGTGCATGTTCGATCGAACTGAAAAGTGTTATTTCGCGGATAATTATTTGCGCATATCAAATTGTGTCTTGATCATGTTCAAAGTTTTCCTCCTGGTTGACTGTCATCAACATATTACTGGTCTTCAGCCATGCCGGAAGTGACACCACACAAACTGACTGAGAACTGAGGCAGAGGATCCAACAGAGCTGCCACTTTTAACACGGGTCAAAACCCGAGAACCCGTCGACTCGCTGTGGAGTTTCAGGAACATTTGTTTGCTTGCTATTGGTATTTTACGACAGCGCAATTGCTAGTCACATACCGTCGGGGTTCAGAGACACGTTCTCTTATTTTGTGGCTTTGGAACATGCGCTTAGTTAGAACAAGAGAATCATACTGAAATTCGCAGATCTGTGACGCGAGTTGGTCTAATTGGCTATATGATTTATTCTGAGACAACTTCAGGCCTTGACAACCACAACCATTGTCCTGTGATGACGAAGCGTCATTATTTTTCCTCTAACTGATGCAATTAAGTAACAAATCAACTGCCAAACCAGTGACCAGGGTTCATCAATAGAGACGAAATATTTGGCTTTACCTAATCTGTACCTCAGCAAAGCCCGAAAATAACCAATTTGTTGACTAATTACTATAATTATCTTCTTATGAGGTTCAGATGCTTAGAGATGTGAGAGCATGGAACCTTTCCGTAAATAATTGATTTGTGTGTCTTCACAGTGCCGTGAACGTGGTCCCAAGTGGCAGTTCTCTACAGCCTAGTATGCCGGCACCGATATAACACTGTTCTCGGGTTAGTGGTTCCGGCCGGAGAGAGAGGACGGGATTCGGCGACAGGCTCAGTAAGGCCATTGTTTCGCTCGCTTGAAGCCAGATATGGGTCAGCAAAACACTACCTACCCATTAACCCAAGGCCATGGCCAGCACGGCCGCAATAGAAAAGGAGAACATGAACACTTGAAGAGCGCAGAAGGCCAAACATCGTGCTTCCGGTTTCCAGACACTTAACCCGGCATGACTGAGGATCAGTTAACACCATTGACAGGGGGGTAAAAACGCCCTCCTGGTTATCTTCCAAACCAATGATCACAGCGAGACGCAAAAGGCAGCATTCGAAAGCGATCAATGAGATGAATCTTGAGTACACCCGGAAACTTCGAATTGAACTAACTTTTTTACACATGCGGCCGATCTTGCTGAAATTTCCAGTAGCTGAGCTAACAACAATTATACGTATACAACTATATGTAAATTGCATCGAAATTGGTCAAGTAGTCTAGGAAATAATGACGTTTTAGTGACGTCATGTTGATGGGAAAACGATAAATGTTGGAACAATCGTAGATAATAGAGTTTTGCAGCAATTTGCAAACAAAAAACGGCAAAGATAGAAAATGGTATTTGCTTTCAAATGACAATATCATATTTTTTACCCCCCAAAATTCAAAAAACGTATTTATTGGAAAAAACAACACAAAATCAAAATTTTCGCAGTTGTTAAAAAACGGAATATATGTAAGAGAACTGAGTTGGCTACACGTAAACGGTCCTGGACGCCCTCCTAATGTTTTTTTATATCTCAAAAAAGCACACCATTCGATGCGCAATGAAATTTTATGACAAGTTACCAAGTTAAAAGATTCTAGGTAGAATAGTTAATGAACTGTAAGCGAAAAACCTCAGGAAGGGCCGATTCGCCCCCCCGACAGTAATAGGGTTAAAAGGACAAATTGTTGAGTAATCAACCCGGCGTTGGCTGGGGTCTCCAGCCACCTTCATTGGTTGCGGCGCGTTCCCTCAAGTTATCTTCTAGACAAATAATTGTAGCGAGACGTGCAAGGCAACATTCGAAAGTTCTCAATAAAGCGCATATTTAGATACTCTAAATTGTCAATTTAAGGTCACATGTCAGGTCGAGGTCAGGTCAAAGGTTAAAATCGAGGCATTTCAGTTTATGGGTTATACTTTCCGTCCACAGCCTTCGATTGCGACCATGATCACCCAAATTGCTCTCTAAGGTATAAAGACATCCCGCATGAGCTAATAAGAGATTGTTGGCTAAGGTCAAGGTCAGGCCACAAAAGGTCACTATACACAAAATATATACAAGTCATGCAACAGAAGTTTTATGGATTATTTTACGTATATAATTCGATGGGGATACTCATTTTACCACCTGACTTCAGGTTCATGAGTACATGAAGTAATTGTCAAGCTAAGGTCAAATTCAGGTCACAAAATGTCAAAATGTGAAAATTGATAAACAATATATAAATAAGGCACGTTTATTGCGTTTTGCTTTTATTGACAACATACAGACAAATAAATGTCATCACTGTATTATAGAGACAAAACTGGTCCAGACAATACAAAGGAAATCATAACTGACCGTCAGCTATCAGCACCGTTCATATCTGACGGTCAACTATGATTTTCCTTGTGTGGCGAGTCATTTTCCTTGTTGGCGAGTCATTTTCCTTGTGTGGCGAGTCATTTTCCTTGTGTGGCGAGTCATTTTCCTTGTGTGGCGAGTCACCACGAGGGGAAATCCGCACTACCTAGTGTCATGGAAGCGAGGCCAGTGCGCGGGCCCCACCGAGCGCATCTGACCTTCTGGCGCGTACGTCGCAGGCGCGTACGTCGCAGGCGCGGCAGTGGGCGGCGTCGGCTCTACTGCGACTGCCGCATTCACAGAATCCCGGCCCAGCCGCGCCAGAGCCCGGCCAGGCCTGACACGCAATGAGAGCCGCGCGCGCACCACACGGCCTGCGGCTCGACTTGACAACAACAGCCGACCGTGGAGCGAGTCACGACCGTGGTCACCGAGTCAGAGAGAGAGGCGACGGCGCAGCGACAGGACAGGAGTGACGGACGGCGACCCAGCGCGCCACGCACCGGCAGCATACCTGCAGATCGACACTACAGCAATCCGCAGAGACAGCAGCAGGCTGATATATACACAGGTAGGACGCCGAATTTCGGCCCAGTGCAATTATCACGATGCTTGATACTCGTGCTGTATTCAGCTCTAGGACAACCAAAAAACTTAAAAAAGTGTGCATTTAATGGAAATACACACGACTTTTTGAGTATTTTGTGTCACAGAGCTGAACGATGCTAAAACGGTACATACAGTTAAACGCGCAAACAAAATGTTTATAATTGATCTTCGAAATCGATATTATAAATGTAGCGAAACAAATGCCTTTTTTCCACTGTTGCGGGCTCATAATTTGCTCCTTTGGTTGACACAGAATGACACTTTGGTTTGGTCTTTGGAGCAAGGGCAACGCCACTTCCCGAAAGTTAGGGGGGGGACGGAAGCATTCTGAAGTTCATTCTTTCCATGCAACGCCCATGGGCATAATGTCAAAATACGAAAATGTTGGGGAGACAAGTCCTCCCGTACCCCTTGGTGGCGGAGCCCATGCTTTGGAGCAATTCCTTATCTATGTCATCGTAGAAGGGACGGATCACGCTAAACTGAGGAATACATTAAATAAATCACCGAAATTGCTAACTCCACCTCCAAAAAGAGAGAACATGACAGCGAATTGAACTTTAACCCGCGCCGGGCCGGTGCTCAGCGCCACCTTCCTCGGGCCGGGGGGGGGCGTTTCGACGCCCCCTTCTAACTCGGCTCCTATGGGACCTAGACATAAGCCAAAAACACCATTCGAGAGTTCGTCAAAAGCGGTTTCAAAACTATTTCAGTGAAAAATTTACTCAGGTCAATATAAGGGTTACCAGAGGTCATCAAATATCAGATTTTCCAGATTAAGGACTTAGCTCCAGCCTCCAGATACCCCCAATTATCTCGGAAACTATGATAGCTAGGAGCAAACGATTAGAAGAAATTGATAGCTATTGAAATTCGCAATCGCACCCCTGCCCTCAAATTTCATCTCAGGTTTGGGCTCCAGAGGTCATCGAAAGTCAAAAAGGTTATTTTTGCCAACAATATTTTCACGAATAACTGCTTACTTAAATAAGATAGATAAACTATTCTGACACCATCGTGTTTGTCTCGTCAAGGCGCTTCGAATCATGTATTATGTTAAACAGGGTTAGGTCAACCTAGAAAATTTGACCTCAGTCAAGTCAAGTGGTGAACCCAATAAGTCATTGTTCAACATGAGAGGACGTGTTATTGACGAGAGAAACACATTGTGCTATTTTCACTTCTCATCTTAATTGTATTGAGAGTTATTGACAAAAATGTTTGGTTGACTCGGATGACCTCCGCTGACCCTGTAGGATACCAGAACAAAGACTGCACCTGGTCTTCAAAGAATGGCCTATAATAACATGATACAGAAGGAATTGGGTTGATATCATGCGTATCCTCAGAATGGAAAGCATTTGAATATTTCCCAATTGACTCATAATGGATGGAGAGTTAAAAAAATGACCTGACCTTTGGTCACCGATATGAAAAATCAGAGATATACAAACTACAGGTAGTAATGCTTTCATTAAATTCCTGTAAGTACAAAACGATCAATTACAAACTCTGCTTTGTAGGGACCGCAAAACTTTTTTTTTTGGGCGGTCAACATGACCCGGCCTGTGACTACCCTACTGCGAAATATGACCTGAAGTCAAAAACGAATAGAGGAGGCTGGGAAAAGGATGAATGAACAGGTACTGCAAATTTGTCGGCGCTACGCGCTGCCGTTTTCTCGATATCCAGGAAAAACCTGAGGGGGGGGGGCGTCTAAACGCCCCCCGGCCCGGCGCGGATTAACCAGTCTCCTATAATCTGGATTTGGATCTACGCCCGACCGGCCAGTTTCAATACTTACACCGACGCCTCCAGATCAGCCCTATTCAGAATCAGGTCCCTCAGCGATTCAAACCCATCAGATGCGCCACAGCCGCAACACTGCAGATTCGGTATTAATTAGTGGGGCAATTACCCCACCAACGCTGTCGAGTTATCTTTTTCAAAAGTCATTGCAGTCATGTGGTTTGACCGATTTTTATGGAACAAACGTTTGTGAGCTTGCAATGTACATGTCTTACAAAACAACATGGCTAATAATATGTAAAAACAAAACAAAAACATGCTGTGAGACACGAAGTAAAACCCAAAACAAAAAGGTCATACAATAATAACGTTAAAATAAGCTAAAATGACTGCTGAGAGAGTACGGTTTTCGCTAGCACTAATGACGCTAAGAATTATGCGCCACTCTTCTCGCAAACGATTTAAGAGGCCTGACATTGACATTCTAACATCACGCGTATTGACACACGCACTATTGTATAGCTGACTATATTTATATATGTCATTATTTGTTCGAGGTTTCTCGAGAGCTAAGTCCTTAGACTGACGCATTTTCGGCTGACCAGTTCATAGTTACCCGCCCGTCCGGAATACGGACGGGCGGGAGGCGGGGGTTTTAAGTCATCCTCCAGATTTTTCGACGATAGCGAAAAATAGCGACGCACAGCGCCGCCGTTTTTTGCAAAGCTGTTTTTGCATCAATTACCCATATTTTGTGAATGTTTTGACTTCAGGTCATCTCAGGTCAGCTCACAAGCTCACGTCGAATGATCTTACATTTACAAAAGTTTCTGGTTGTGCCAAAGTCACAGTATTTTTCCGATCGAGTCGTCAGATAATCTCATTGTATCTAGTATAAATTTGTTTTGCTCAGGATTGGAGGGCCACATGACCCCCGTGCCACCACCCTTGGTTACGTCCCTGATGCAAGTAGTTCAATGGTCAGTGGTCACTGTGGCGAAACGGAAAAGTGGAGGATGGAGAGCTAAACTCGAACCAATGACCTACCGATAAGCCTAAATCGTACCGATATCGCCTCGTACCAATCCGCCACCACCACCCTTGGTAGCAGAGCGAAAAAAAAATGACCTTCGAGATTGTGAAAGTGAAAGAATCGCACTAAGTCCATGAACAAAACAACTGAATACTAGCTAATGCTCGAAAATTATAGCTTAAAAACATGAGTAAATCTTGCCATAGTCCCAATGTCCGAGTTTTCCCGTTGGACTTGGTGATTAAGCAGGGTTTCAAGCCAGTGGCAGATTTAGGAGAAGGATAACAGGGGTAAGTTCCCTGCGTAGAAACGGAACAAACTCCTCCCTGCTGGTTTAATGACTGTCTGGAGAACGAGAAGTGCTACAAAATATGATCATTTGATCAATAAGTCAAGAAAAGGCCTTCTAACCTGAAGGGTACATAAGTTGTGATGCGACCTACCCCTACCCAAACGTCTATGGATGCATCCCTGTGCCAAAGCGCCAGCCAGGCTCTTATTGGGACAGTGTGACATCCGACCGTCAACTCCTTACGCTATTGGATGACGAGAAGGGCATGGCCACTAGCTGTATACACTTGAGAAATATGGCACCGGGGCGCGGGTTTACAGAGCTGAGCATCAGTTTAGTACAACTGAACTAAAAAGCGGCACATCAGGAAAAGGCCAACCTAAACAAAGCGTCACGCCAGCACTAAACAAGGAGGCGCCAAGAAGATCCGGAAACCAGACCAAGCTGACGCGGGAAGAATAATATTCATTACGTCCTCTGTGGAGTTTGTATGCTCGCTTGTATGCGACCACGTTCATCCACACATCTCTTGATAACAGTAATCAATTTATTGCAATTAATTATTAGAATCAAACTTGTATATGGGTTTCAAAAATGGATTCGGAGAGCCCATCATTGGGATCATGATCCTTGATTGACTGAGATATTAGATCTACGTTAATAAATTGTAAAGGACATATATTCGGAAACAGGGGGCAGAGGGGGTGCTTGCTCCCCATTTCGGGACCGGGGGGGGGGGGTGGCGATCGACAACTTTGGCGTGGCTGATCTTAAAGTTCCGTAAAAATAGTTCGTTTTTCATAAAGATATAAGCCATAGAAAATGCGAGAGTGTTTTGCAAAATTATGGCACCAGCCAGAGCCTCGATAACAGCCTGCAATAGCCGCCAGCCACAGCCTCGATAACAGCCTGCCATAGCCACCAGCCGAAGCCTCGATAACAGCCCGGCATAGCCGCCAGCCAGAGCCTCGATAACAGCCCGGCATAGCCGCCAGCCAGAGCCTCGATAACAGCCTGCCATAGCCACCAAGCCAGGAGTCATCGATAACAGCGCCGGCATAGCCAGCCAGCCAGAAGCCTCGATAACAGCCCCGGCAATAGCCGCCGCCAGAGCCTCGATAACAGCCCGGCATAGCCGCCAGCCAGAGCCTCGATAACAGCCTGCCATAGCCACCAGCCAGAGCCCCGATAACAGCCCGGCATAGCCACCAGCCAAAGCCTCGATAACAGCCTGCCATAGCCACCAGCCAGAGCCTCGATAACAGCCTCCCATAGCCACCAGCCAGAGCCTCGATAACAGCCTGCCATAGCCACCAGCCATAGTCTCGATAACAGCCCGTCATAGCCGCCAGCCAGAGCCTCGATAACAGCCTGCCATAGCCGCCAGCCAGAGCCTTGATAACAGCCTGCCATAGCCACCAGCCAAAGCCTCGATAACAGCCCGGCATAGCCGCCAGCCAGAGCCTCGATAACAGCCTGGCATAGCCGCCAGCCAGAGCCTCGATAACAGCCTGGCATAGCCGCCAGCCAGAGCCTCGATAACAGCCTGCTATAGCAACCAGCCAGAGCCTCGATAACAGCCTGCCAGAGCCTCGATAACAGCCTGCCATAGCCACCAGCCAGAGCCTCGATAATAGCCTGCCATAGCCACCAGCCAGAGCCTCGATAACAGCCTGGCATAGCCGCCAGCCAGAGCCCCGATAACAGCCTGCCATAGCCACCTGACGCTGATCGGTTCGCCGATGGACCAGCTCGATCAACGGCTGCCGATATTGGCATCGATCGGTCGGCGCACCGTAATCCAGTCACGAGATAACTACGGGATCCAGTCACGAGGCCTGCGATAGGAGCCGTTATCAGGAGACTCCGTCACAGGCCGACGTCAGAAGGTTCTGCCAGGGGGCAGCGTCAGGAGCTGACATCATCGGTAATTGGCTACCATTTGCATCTCAGATTTCTGATATCGGTGACCTAAGGTCGCCTCAATTTCGTGACCTCTCATTATAAGTCAATGGGGGAAATATTCAAATGCATCTTGAGTCCACCCCTGTAGCTCAGTGGGAGAGCGCTGGACTTCTCACCCATCCCGGTAGTGGCAGCCCAGGTCCGAGTCGCTTCGGCGCTCGCTATTTGCTCTCGACTGGGATAGCCTGCGGCCGGTGGCAGCGGTCGCACTCTAAGCCAGGTGACGTCAGTGAGCGGGGCGGACCGTGTCCAGGTATGTCGGGCACGTACAACTTTCCTTTCTAAATTTTTCGCCCAACAGGACTTGCGCGATCGGGTGGTGAGATCAGGACCAGCGCAACAAACTCTACTTAGCGCAGGTCCTGACCGCGGAAAGCCATTTGTTACAAAACATTCGGACTAAATTTATCTAAAAAAATATATATTCCGAGGATAAGCATATCAGTCCAATTTCATCTGGATCACGTTATCATACGCCATTCTTGATGATCCAGGTGCAATTTTCGTTCAGTGACTCCTACAGGAACAGCCGAGGTCATCTGAGGTCACCAACACCTTTTTGTATATCTCTCTCGACAGCATGAAGATATAGAAGTGAAACTGGTACTAATGTGTTTGTCTCGTCAAGACACGTCTCCCGATGAGCAGCATGACCTACTTGGATCACCACTTGACCTTGATCTAAGGTCAAATTCATAAGAAGACCTAACTGGTCAACATGAATATGATTAGAAGCAGCACATTGACGAGACAAACACGATAACGTCACAATTATTGCCATATCTGTATTAGATCATAAGTTATTTGCGAAAAACTGTTCCGACAAACATAGCCTTCTTACTTTTGATGACCCATGGAGTCTTAACTATTGACCTGAGCTCAAATTTGAGGACACCTATGGCGATTGCATATTTCAAGAACTTGCTATATTTGTTTCCGTTTGTTCCTAGTGCCCGATATATTTTGGTGTTTCTGGTGCGAAGTCGTAAAACCGGTAAATCTGACTTTTTATAAATTCTGATGACCTTAACCCTATTCCTGGAGGGATGAAAAGTATACGAATCGTCGGGGGGCTTTATTCGCCCCCCTTCAGATCTCCGCTGCCAATAAGAGTAGAAACAGGAAACTTAGTGTGTGAACTAAGTTCGAAAATGAAACTCTATTTTGTCCAAATTTTGGTGAACGCTTGGTCATTATCTTCAAGGTTAATGACGTGCATCAAAAAATTATTTTTTTAATAAAAACATGAATATTTTCAGGAAACTTGCCATTATCTCGGAAACTATGCAGCTAGGAGGAGATCCGACAAATCGCTGTAAAGCGGTTTTAATTGTCTTTCACCCGTAAGGCATCAGAAAATGACCTAGGTCAATGGTTTTGGACTGTAGAGGTCAACAATGTTAAAAAAGCTGTTTTTTCAGGCAAATGTTTTTGTTCGCTAATAACTTTTTATATAAAGTATATACAGCACTTATTTTGGTAGCCATCGTGTTTCCTCACGTCATTGCGGTTCGAATCATTATCAAACTTTGGTCAAATCGAAAATTTGGACCCGGGTCAAGGTCAAGGCAAGGTGACGTAAATCGGTGAAAATGCATATGCAAAGACGCGTATTGACGAGACAACCATTTTGAGACCATTTGGTGAGTCACTATGATGTTCTTGTTACGAGTTATTGATAAAAAGGTGTTGGTGACCTTGAATGACCTTTCAAAAGGTCACTGACTAAAAAATTCATGCTTTTCATCAAGATGGGCCTAAGATGACATGATACTGAAATAATTGGATTGATGCAATGTAATAAACCCCCGTTTTTCATTTTTCACCATATACTTATATTGGAAGGTTAGCATTTGACCTGACATCAGGTCATTCAAATATTTAGATATCACCCTGAAACTTTAAACACATATTATTTGGCATGTTTTCTCTCAGCATACCTTCCGGTTTTTTTAAACGTCCTGAAAATAAAAAAAAACCTTGCATCATTTTGTGAAAAAATAAGTTTTTCCAAAAAAATTGGATTTCAAAATTCAAAATTTTGAATTTTGAGAATATGCCCATCTGAAAAACAATCAATTCTCTAACCGAAAAGTCTTTTTTCTAACACTTCTCTTCAACACACACACTCTCCATGAGTGCTTAACCATGCAAATATTTTGTGTCAAAACGGCCGAACAGCCCCCCTAAAAACTGTCCTGGACCCCCTCCTAATAATTCAATTTGGAAAAAAGTAAAACAATTCGATGCGCAATGAAATGTTGGGAAAAGCCAGCAAGTTTGAGATTCTGAGTTGAGTTATGAATGACCCATACGCGAAAAACTTCAAGGGGGGCCGATTCGCCCCCCTCCCCGACAGTAATAGGGTTAATATTGACCTGACATAAAAAATCGATTAGCTCTCGATAGAGCTTGTCACAAGCTGTCTAACGCCGTTTTCCGCTACGTTGCGTGGTTTTCGAGATCCTAGGAGGGGCGAAATCTCCCCCTCCAGGGCGTGTTATTATCAGAGGCCCACAAGGCGTGTGTTAAACGACCAGACCCCGCCTGGAATGATGTATGCAACTGCACAGACAGCCCGTGTCAAAACGTAGCTCGGATCAACAGACGAATGTCAGCTCACTGCAGCATGACAACAGAAATCCGACGCGTCACCTCACTGCAGCATGACAACTAAGATCGCCAGGGGCGGCGGTCTGGTTACCGGACCATGATGGCGTGACAGCAAACACTGCCGGAACCAGGATGTCCGCCGGCTACTCCAAGGTTCAAGGCTGCGGGGCGCCAGACACGACGGCGGGACACCGCTGTGTCTCATTATCTCCGGGCCCGCCTCAGTCTGTGATAAGGAACAGTACCAGCGGCTAGGAACGGCAAGCAGATAGAGAGCTCGCGCAGTACCGGAGACGGCGGCGGCCGGCGGGCTCGTTAACCGGTCGGTCAACACACGGCGGACAACAGGGACCACAGACGGGACTGTGGGGAGCGGGACAGGCGACCACAGACCACGTCACGTGCGGCTGCGGGCAGGTGACACGTTGACGCCGATAGTGATACAATGTGGCAGCTACACGAGTACGGTGCGGGTGCAGACGTACGAAAAGTGTAGACCATATGTTCTGTCCACTTCCATCGATTCCACCTCTGTCTCTGTCTCTGTCTGTCGGTGCTGCACGCAGTGGAATCCAATACAAATTACTTATAGTCCTCGCCACCGGTATCAGGGGTGACTGCAATGAGGGCATACAATAGTTTCATTAGTTTTCAGTGCGTGTAGTACCGACTGACAGCACCGATGGACAATGTTGACATTTAACTAAACGGCAACGGGTGTGCTGAAGCCAAAGCTTTTTAAGAATTACTTTCTACTCTTGCGGACGAAGGCAGACGAAAAAAAACGCTTCCAAGGCAGACGAAAATAAACATCGCCCTAGAGAAACGGAGGGTGTATTCGAATAGTGCACTGAAAGGACTGCCAGGTACTAGCCGTTTTCACGAAGGATTTATTCGCCGGGCGCATCGTCATCGGGTGGTGTCGATGAAGTGGACAGAACATTTGCACTACAGTAGCGAGGCGACGAAAGCGGTTAAGAGGAGAGCGACCAGGAGGGAGATAACGACCATAGGGCAGTGTCGTGCCAATGGCAGCTGCTGGCTTCACTGAGATATCCCAGCACACAGTGACTCGGCCCGGCGCAGTGGCGTTGGTTTTGGGATACGCGAATAACACAAGCATGCTGAAGTGAAGACGGCCATTAACAGCCAAGTACGACACAACGTCATGTGAGCGGACGGGTGAGCGTCGACTCCTAACATGTGATGATGTGCTCTGTTATCCGTGCGTTATCGCTATCAGCAGCGCCGGTTCGTTATATACCTTGCTCCGCCAGTCGTCATCTGTCGCGGCTGACATGCTGCGCAGCCAACACCGATAGGTACTGTTAAAGCTGTATCATCTGACATGGTTTGCTCTCTGTTGGCAGGCGGACGGACCGGCAGGAGGCGGTACTCTGAGCGGCAGCCATGTCCCGCGAGGAGGTGACGCCGGCGGTGCAGCTGTTCCGCGGCACCGTCGTGCACTCCACAGCCAACAGCGCCGCCGAGGTGCTGCCTGACCACCTGCTGGTGGTGAAGCGCCGTCGAGTGGAGCACCTGGGACCGGCCTCCGAGCTGACCGACCAGCTGCAGCGGCTCGGCGCCACCTCCGAGGACGTGGTGCGTCTCGAGCCCGACCAGCTGCTGCTGCCGGGCCTGGTGGACGCGCACATCCACCCGTGTCAGTACCCGAACGCCGGCCTGGCGCTGGACCTGCCGCTGCTCGAGTGGCTGAAGCGCTACACCTTCCCGCTGGAGGCCCGCTTCCGGGACGAGGAGTTCGCCGCCGGCGTGTACGACACCGTGGTGGACCGCACGCTGCGCAATGGCACCACGTGCGCCTCCTACTTCGCCTCGACACACCGGCCGGCCACCGAGCGGCTGGCTGACATCTGCCGGCAGCGCGGACAGCGCGCGCTGGTCGGCAAGACCTGCATGGACATGAACTCGCCGGCCGACTACTGCGAGACCACTGACGAGAGCCTGCAGGAGACTGCGGCGTTCGTGGCCGGCCAGCAGCGGCGGCGCTGCTCACTGGTGCAGCCCTCCATCACGCCTCGGTTCGCCATCACGTGCAGCGAGCGGCTGCTGGGCGGGCTCGGAGCGCTGGCCGCCCAGCACCAGCTGCACGTGCAGACACACCTGAACGAGACGCTGCCGGAGAAGACGCTGGTGGCCGAGCTGTTCCCGGCGGCCGCCAGCTACACGGACGTGTACCGGCGCGCCGGGCTGCTCGGGCCGCGCACCGTGCTCGCCCACTGCCTGCACTATGACGACCAGGAGCTGCAGATGCTGGCAGACTCGGGCGCCGGCGTGGCGCACTGCGCCAACTCCAACAACTCGCTGCGCTCGGGCCTGTGTGACGCGCGGCGGCTGCAGCAGGCCGGCGTCAGCGTAGGTCTCGGAACAGGTGAGGAGTGCCACGGCACACGGTCAGCGCGGCCGCCGCCGGCCAGGGCACGGCGACACAAACCATCACCAGGCACAGACGCAATCAGCACTCAATGGCACCGGAGCCTGGCCACCGGAGTCTCATCTCTCCCCAGAATTCATGGCTGGAGTTTCTTATTTATATGGTGAGGCCACTGCTGCCCCACCAACTTTATGGTTTGCCCCACCAACTTTTGTCAGATTTGAGGGTTTCCTGGAGTTAAAATGACAATTTTTGCTAAACAAACAGCCGATATTGCATTTTGTCCCAACTTTTTCTGAAAAGATCCACCCATGCCAGCAGCAATCATGATGCAGGGGCGCCTGCGGTCAGCGATACTGTATTTCACTCGGTGGCGCGTCCCCTAAACACATGACTGTTTCCATTTCCGATCGCTTCAGCTGGACATTAGGCAAAAAGCCAGCAATAAAGACATACATTGCGCAGTGCGCATTACACGTAGCTCATTTTCGCGTCCAGGCAAGCTGATCTGCAAAGTACACCGTGCACACTGCACACACGCCCCGAACAGGAGCGTTTTCACAAACTGCATCCGAAAACCTTCTCCGAGCTGACTGACTTCCAGCCGTTACCATAACATTTTACCATAACATAACATACCGCAACATGTCACTGTCCAGTGTCCAGCCTACTCCTTATTCGCCACCTAGTGCTCAATATCAATCTCCACCACCTAGAGCTCAATATCAATATCCACCACCTAGAGCTCAGTATCAATCTCCGCCATCTACAGCTCAATATCCTTCTTCGACACCTAGTGCTCAATATCAATCTGCTCGGAACCTAACCGATGTAAGATGATCCGACCAGTCTCCTTTCTTGTGTCTGCCGTCCCTCCAACACTGTCAGTTAGCGGCAGACGACACAATTTTTGCTGTAACTGACAACCATCTGCTGACTAGTGAACCACCCAGCGCCGCCGGGGGGGGGGGGATATGACGTCGTCGGTGGTGTGACGGTGGTGTGACGTCACCGGTGGTCTGACGTCATCGGTGTGCTCTGTCGGCAGACATGTCCGGCGGCTACCACCCGTCCGTGCTGGACAGCGTGCGGGCCGCGCTCAACACCTCCAACGTGCACGCCATCCATCAGCCCGGCTACAAGCCACTCAGCTATCGGGAGGCGTTCCGCATGGCCACGCTGGACGGCGCCGCCGCCCTCGGCCTCGGCGACACCATCGGCAACTTCGAGCCGGGCAAGCAGTTCGACGCCATCATCGCGCACGTCGGCCACGCCGAGTCCAGCGTGGACCTGCTGACGCCGCACTCACACGACGAGCTGCTGCAGAAGTTCGTCTACCTGGGCGACAGCCGCGACATCGTGGCCGTGTACGTGGCCGGCCGGCAGGTGGTCTCCAAAGCCGAGGGCTGGTCCAAGAGGAGCGGGGCCTGACGGCGAGCAGGCTGAAACCCGCTTATCCTGAGGCACAACCCGCTTAACCTGAGGCACAACCGGCTTATCCTGAGAGTCTGACTGAGACAATAAGCGTGCGCGGCGGGGGGGGGGGGAATTCGCAAGGATCGGGTGAAGGGACGGTTCGATACTAGTGAGACGCATATATGGTTTAAAGCACTGCAGGAACAGTGCTGCCATCTATATGAACTGAAGGCTCTGCCCTCTACAGTAAACGGACGAGTCACTTTGGGCCTGTTCCCGTCGCACCTCTAAGCCTCCTCCAAGTTGCTCCAACTTGCTCCAGTCGTATCCTTTAACACAGAGCAGTTGCAGTTGGAGCAACTCAATAAAGACATGCGCCACATGCAAAAAAAAAATATCGAGGAGGTTAGGACCCTATCAGAAAGCGAAGCCAATGCAACATCCGGCTCTTTTAATGGCGAAATTTGTTAGCCAGCGAGTCTAAACCGTGAGAGGACTGTGACAAAAGTTCAGCCGTGCTCGGCTCTGCCAGTCGGAGTGGCAGCACAAACACATGCACTTCTTTGTACCTAACGTTGTCAGTCTGTGTGCAGGGAGCTGGAAATATCAAACGGGTCGTCAATATTTCCAGATGTGCACTATCATATATCTACCACAAGTCAACTGTACCGTTCTTGTCATTATCAACACAAGACCTCTTGTTGTTTGTTTATTGGGGTTTAGGGCACCAGACAAAAGACGAGATCATATTTTCTTGTGGTAGCCTTATCTTAATATTGCAATGTATTTTGAACTATCTCAATAAATACATGTTGTGCCATGTTTGTTCCTGTGCAGCCGGACTTCAGTTCTCTGAGGCGTGGACACAGGAACCCGCGGCTGACAGACTACCCAAGACCGCTCCACAGTCCGACAGGGTACAACACAGCCACTAGTCGTCTGAGGCGTGGACACAGGAACCCGCAGCTGACAGACTACCCAAGACCGCTCCACAGTCCGACAGGGCACAACACAGCCACTAGTCGTCTGAGGCGTGATGCATACAAAGCTCCTGCATGACAAGCTCCTCAAAGATTTGCATATACAACCTACACTCATTTGTTTCCTCTGCTATACTTTAATATGCCTTTTAAGTTAAAATCACTCATAATAAGACGCTGAGTACGAAGTTTCTACGTATTTCCCAACAAATATCTTGGTCTGTTTCAGCTTGGGAGATCCTTGGAAGATTCCCTGATCTGTAAAATGCATCTATCCTCAACCTCCCTCTGTCTCCTGAACCAATCGTAATGTTGAGCCAGATTGATTCTACTGCCTTTACTTTTCCAGAATCAACAACTCTGGGAGCGCAATACAAGCTATTTACAAATACAAGCACTCCTCCCCTGCCGTGCTTCTCTGCAGTATGAAAACATGTGATAACCCTGCAACACAAAATCCTGTAGCCTATCCCTATAATACCCCTCCCTAACGGGTGCGACTAGTTGTAGGTTTTACAAACGTACAAAAGTTGTCTATTGCGCATGCGCGGATGA